>CAHIKZ030005565.1:2057500-2170000 GCA_903632075.3 Acanthosepion pharaonis | reverse complement strand
TGAGACTTCTTTCTTACTCCAAACAGAGGGAGGGTGATCTGATCCTGAGTACGTGACATAGTAGGTAATTAGTTGTAAAGTTCTGAACTGGTGGAACTAAGAAATGTAGCTCATCTTAATATTTACCATTGCTATAATTTTAGTAGGAAGTAAATTTTTACAGAACTTTTTTTTTTAATCAGTTCACCCCAAGCAAGGAGATAATGCCACTAAGATGCAGGGGGAGGGAGCTACTGGAAGTGAAAGAAAAGGAAAAGACTTTAGAAGGAACCAGAAATCCAGTCTTAAACAGGAAATAAGGGATAATCTCTACTCCTGTTCAAAAGACCGGGAGGAGTGTGAACTGGGCGATAGGTGAATCTATTGAGAGAAAATTAAATGAATAAATAGTGAATAAAATTTCAGTGTTTATGTGGAGACATTAGAAGTATAGAGTTGAAGTAGACTTTAAAAAGAACCAGAAATCTAATCTTAAACAGGCAACAAAAGATAAACCTTTCCTCCTGTTCAAAAATTCAGATAGGAGTGTGATCTAGACAATAGGTGAATCTATCTACTCCTGTCATGGAAAAAATAAATAGTAAATAAAATTTCAGATTTTAGGCAGAGATGTTCAGAGTATAGATTTGAAGTAGAATTTAGAAGGAAACGGAAAACCCAATCCTAGGATTGGGTTTCAGGTTCCTTCTAACGTCTACTTTTGTCATGACATCATATGTATTCGGATATGTGCCTGGAAAGGGTATTGGGCAACCACTATGTGCCCCTGTGGATCAGTTGTGTTACTATGTTAGTTTCCATGGTTTTCTTTAAACCAATATGCCATGGTAAACATCTCTCTACCTCTGACTGAAAATCAAATTAGATATCTTTTCACCAGGAGAATAGTTTCTTTCGCTTGTAGTGTTAAATAGCACAATGCATATGATATATATGGACTGCTTTTATTGTCCTTAGTAAGGAAATATTTCTGACTTCTTCTTCATGTGCCATGTCTCTTCAGGGCATAGGCCATCATGGCTCTCCTCATTTTTCTGTCCTTTGTAGCTCTTAATAAATTTTGCTTTTTTTATTTTTTCAAAACCCTGTTCCACCTTCCATTTACTCAAGCTCACTAAGTATGTTATACATTATTTTCCTCTGTCCTCTTTCCTTCAATCTGTCCTGTGAGTATCAGATTTTCCAAGCCTTCTTTCCACATTATGTGCTCTAGAAATTTCAACTCTCCCTGATGTTAGTATAAATGTCCTTTTTGTATCCATTTCTTCTAAAACTTTGTCATTGCTTACATAATCGGTATAGTCCATGGTATTCTCAGCATCCTTCTGTAAAATCATATTTCTGTTGCTTCAAGTATCTTTTTCTTCTTTGAAGATTTTCTGTTTCTTAATACTTTTCTTAGCTTTTGGAAGGCAACTTTGGCTGTCCCAATGCACTTTTGAATTTCAGACCTCTATTGAAACACTTCCTAGATATTTAAAATTTTGTAGTTGTTTGATTTTGGTATCTCCAGTTTTCAATTTAGACTCATCCTTTTGAAAACAAACACATTCTGTCTTCTTGCAGCTAGTGTTCAATCCTTTCTTCTCGCTTTCATTCACTACTTTCTGTAGAGGATTCCATTTCCCAGCAGTTGCAGGTCCACATATTTGTTAAGAGGCAAAAATTCTTACTGAAATATTTTGGAGGGAGAAACTCCTGTTACAAGCAACCCCTCTTCCTATTGCTAATTGCTAATTTGTTAATTTCTAGTTGAATGAAAAGCTACTTAATTCCACCACATATGTTATCATTTTCTTTTTGTAGGAACAGGGACTTGCAACATTATGCATAAATGTGACTTTCAGCCAGGTGAGATTTTCAGCCACCAGGTTGACAAAGCTTGATTGGGGGTCCCAGTCGTCATTGCTTTGTGACTCTCACTATCTTATCAAAACTTGTTTTTTTTTTCTACCTACATTTATATTTGTTACAAATTAAACTAAACACAACTATTAACGGATAAAAACTCTTTGCAGATTTTGATGTCATTCTAGGGACTTTTTTTACCAAACTGTAATTTCATTTTGCTCATGCTAAGTCTTGAAAAAGCACTATATAAAATTCACCATTTTTTATCCATAATGTTGAATGTGTTTAACTTTTTAATGCAAAAATATCTCAAGTTGACGATAAAAATTACTGCAACACATTGTTGATTTACTTAAGATGGAATGATCTATTATTATTTCTAATTAGAATTTAGATACATTGTAATTATTTCCAATTTTCTATTTGAATTGTTCACTTATATTGTATATGATCCGTTATTGTACATAATTAGGCTACAATAAAAATTAGTGAGATCTTGGCTGGCGCCAAGGTCTCACCAATTTACAGTTGAGCTGGCCAGATGTAACTATGCTAACAGTTTCTTTTCAAGTATTTTTTACTTGTGGAACTCTTTTTTTTTCAATCACACACTCTATCCTTGGTTGGCAGCCAGTCTAGGAGAAGGAATTCATAATCATGGTACTAGGAAACTATTGTTATTCCTAAGAAGGCATCCTAATTCATTGATAAAAAACAAAAGGAAGTCGTGTAAAGCCTAAGGAAACATGGCATTTAAAACAAATGTGATTAAATTAGAACTAATTTTATGGATTACCTTTTGAAAATTGAGATGTAGTAGAGGGCCCACATATCAGTATTTTTTTTGCAGTTCATATATTGGAGGTGGTGATCATAGATTCTGGGGTGGTGTACCCTTGCAACGGCCCTGGCTGCCTCTATATAATTTATTTGTTTATCTTTCCTCTGGCAAGTATTTTATAAGTTGGTGAATCTTTTCAACTCAAGGGTATCAGATATTTACATATTGTACGTTAGAAACCTGACACATCTGCAATTTCTGCAGGGACTGAAATGTTTAAATGGTCGCCCATTTAGGAATAGCCAAGCTGATTATTTCTTTTTAGAAAGTGTGTTGAATTCAAATTCTAACCTCATCTGTCACATTCACTTTCACAATAATGCCCTTGGGAAAGGCAGGAATTCATATTTTCTTACACCAACTGCGTCTTAAATATCTTGGTACAATGAACTCTCTATCCTTGGTTGGCAGCCAGTCTAGGAGAAGGAATTCATAATCATGGTACTAGGAAACTACTCTAGTGTTATTCCCAAGAAGGCATGCTAATTCATTGATAAGAAAGAAAAGGGAGTCGTGTAAAGCCATGATCACCTATATCCTGAGGAAACATGACATTTAAAACAAATGTGATAAAATTAGAACTAATTTTATGGATTTAAATATTAAGTATCTTCTTCTACATAGCTATAGGCAAAATATCAGAGTTGAATGGGCTTTCTATCCTTGGATTTGAAAATAATAAAGAAAAGGAAGCTGTGGATAGCCATGATCACCTACATCTTGGAGGAACATAGCATTAAAAAAAATGCTAGTAGAAGGTAGTGTGATTGGCTTAATGTAGAATAGAATCAGCAATCAAAGTTCAAAATTTGGCTGTTACAATTTTTAAGGCAAGAATTTTCTCTCCATCCAAGGGTTAAATAGCAGATTAGACAAGGTAGACTGCCTTGAATGGCCGCTAGTCTAGGAGAATGACTATTCTGAATTCAAAACTGTGTAGAAGGAAATCGGAAACCACACCACTATCTTTCCCAAGAAATGAAAATTTACAAATAATAAAGAAAAGAAAGCTGTGGAGAGCTATGATCAACTATGTCTTGGAGGAACATAGCATTAAAAAACTGCTAGCTATAATAGAATCAGTAATCCAAGTTCAAACTCTGCAACAGTCTGTATTCACTTATAGCTTTGGGAAAGGCATGAGTACACCTCTACCCTAGCTACTGTAAATATGTATATAATTATATATATAAGTAAATATGGGTAAATAACAGGATAGTTGGAGTGCTTTAGCTTTGTTAAGGGAATACATATTGGCTGTTCAGAAATAGGTTAGGTCAGGGGTCATTCCTTGCCCCTGTTACCACGTAACCCAGTACAACCTGTTGCATGATACTTGGAGAGGAAATGAGTACTACCAAACAATTACTGTTTGCCTGAAAGAAGTCATGAAGGGAAATTATTTGATATAGTATCCCAGTGATATAATGGGCCATCAACATGGTTCACATATCATAGCAGTAGATAATTAATCCAAGATTATCAGGTATTTTATAAGAATAAGATTAGCTAAGAATAATTGATTCTTTTAAGTAACATAAAGTTACAATAATTATTGGCAGCATCTATATATATAGGGTTACCAGATGCCTCTTATATACTGGACATGTCCTGTTTTGGATAATGTTGTCTCCTGCCTGGTACTGACCTTTTAGGGACACCCTAAATGTCCCGTATTTTAAATCTTGTAATAAAAATATATTTTTATTATGTTCTTATAGTTCTTGGTTGTAACTTTTTTAAGTAATCATACTTTCTTTTCTCAGATTCTCTTGATGAAAATAACCTAAATGTAACGAGGAAACTAGTGTTGCAAGAAGTTTACACAAAACTGATGTGTTTATTTCTCTGTTGTCTGTATTAAATAAATATTTTCAAATGACTTCACTTTTACAGAATTTCTTTTTCTTAGCTTGTATTAAATAATTTTTAAATTGATTTTACTTTTATTTTCCTCATAACCCATTAAAATCATTGCTTTACGTTTTTAACTTATGTCTCCTCTTTTATATTGGCCTGATTGTGTGGGCATGTATAGACACGCACAAACACACACACACACATACACACACATATATATATATATATATATATATATATATATATATATATATGGAGAGAGAGAGAGAGAGAGTGTGTGTGTGTGTGTGTGTGTGTGTGTGTGTGTGTGTGTGTGTGTGTGTGTGTGTGTGTGTGTGTGTGTGTATTTATAATTTTCTTGTTTGGCAACTCTATCCACATACAAAAGTTAACATGAGATACTGAGTGTTATAGGTCGTATCATGGAAGACAGTTATCTCGAGCTGGGCATTGTATATACTATAAGCAGTGTAAGGGAGAGAACTCATGTAATAAAATGTAATGTTAATTCCTGTTCACAAATCTTAAAATGCGTCTATTGCTTCCAAAAAAGTTGACAGAATATTTCGACATAGTTTATACAGTGGGGTCCGTTTATTGTTATCACAGATAATTTTTATTTAAGATGAATTTGAATTTATAATATTAATTGAAACTTTCACTTCACCTGTCTGATACATAATCATCTAGTATTTTTAATGTAGATATTTAAAAGCATTTAAAAACTGATTGCATTTTTAGACAAATTACATTAACTGATGAAGCCACCTTTATAATATATATGAAATTATTTATAATAATCACAGAAAATTTTTTTTATAATGTTTATTGTTTTCAAAGTCAGTCAGTCTCAAACCAAACAGGTTGTAAGAATTGAATTTTATTAGATTAGAAAAAAGAGACCAGCATGATTTCATAGAAATGTTTAAAATTATTCATGGTTTTTCATTAACTGAACATTATGTATTCTTTACTAGAAGTTGGTAGAAGGAACTTTAAGATGTGATGAATGTCCAGTAAATAGATGGAAATTAAATATCAGGATTTTTTCTTTCTTTAATAATAGAGTTGTAGATGTCTGTGGAATAGTTTACCAAGAATAATTATCATACAGCACCATAAATGATTAATAGTTTTCCAGTTGAAGTTAACTAGTCTTGTATTTAATGTTTGCTTATATATACATTTTATATAATTGTTCATAGTTTGCAAAAGTATATGGTTCTTGATGTAGATACTTTCAAGAATAATTATCATAAGTATCACAAGTGATTAATAGTTTTCCAGTTGAAGTTAGCTAGTCTTGTATTTAATGTTGACTTGAGGAGACATGGTGGAGTAATGCATAGCAGCTTGGATTGAGGAAATGGAGAGCTGATTTTGAATTCCATTTGAATCCATGACATTCACTCACATGCTAATACCCTTGCGAAAGGTATGAATTCTCTTTTTCTTCCCCCAGCTATGGGTAAATAGCAGGACAGATCAGATTCTATAGCCTTGGATGGCAACTGGTCTACCACAGAAAGAAATGGCAACCTAATGCAGGAAAAAATCTGAGTCATCAGTCATGTATTGAAATATACATAATCGCCTAAGTGTGTATCACGCATGGCACATAACTGACTGACTATATATAGATTTGATATACTTTTTCATGCTAATAAATGTATTATATAAATTTTATTTAGAAGGAATTAAAAAGTGATGATAATAAATCTTATTTAAACTTTTGGTCAATATCTCATATATTATCACATTTTACTTTTTTATTGTAGATATCTAAAATCACATATTGTGAGTTGATAAATAAAGATTTTTAGACAAATCACAACTGATAAAGTTATATTTATATTAAATATAGTAATTAATTGTAATCACAAATTGTTATTGTCACCAAAATCAGTCAGTCCAAAACAGTTTATTTAAGAAAAATATTAAATCTTATTGAAAATTTCACTGAATGTCTCATCCATTATCACATTGTACTTTCTTGTAGATATATAAAAAGTATTTATAATTTGATGATAAACAAGAATTTTTTGACAAATCACAAGCAAACTAATGAAACCAACATCTAAATAAATAAACGGCAAATTCTGTTTGTCCATCCATGTGTCTGAAACCCCTCTAACTTGGGCCAGACTTGCTCTACATAGACATATACCTTTTTGGAATCAGGATGATCCTGGGATTGAAAATCTGCACTTCATCTGGTGCTTGAACATCCAACATTGGGATTTGTTTCTAGATGAGAAGGGAACAGTTAAAAATTCAAATTTTAAAATAACTGAAAAAATGAGTGATTTTAAAAGTTTTTAATTTTTATTGATTTTAAAGAGACACAAAACTTTGTGAATTTTTAAAATTCAATTTAAAATATCTCCAAAACTTTATTGAATTGAGAAAATCAATTTTATTTTTCAAAATGCCAATGAATCATATTTAAAGTGAGAGGTTTTGTGACATGAGGTTTTGAAGTTTGTAGATTTTTTGATTTAAAGAACTCAATTTTTGGTCTGAATTGGAATTTCGGTCCAAATTGGACTTTTGACCTAAACTGGTCTTTTGGCTGTAATTAGATTTATAATCCAAATCAGAGTTAAAGTGAGGTTTTGAAGTTCCATGGACTGAATTCGAGGAATTCAAAGTTATTTGTCAAAAATTATCATTGCTTTTTCTAAGCTGGACCAGAGGCCCCTTAAGTCTTGGGCACTAGTTTATAATACATATCTTATTTTCATCAACGACCTTCCCAACGCCATAGATTCCCAAAGTGGCATCTACATGGATGACACTACAATTTACTCCTGCCTCAAAAACAAATCTAGCCTGGCCGCTTGTCTTGAAATGGACCTCCAATCGGTTGTTAATTGAGGCAAGAATTGGCTGGTCAACTTTAACACCTCAAAAACTAAACTACTCTCTATTAATCACCATAGAGACCCTTCCCTGCCCCCCATTATAATGTCTGATAGTCAACTTCTTGAGAGCAACTTTCTGCGTCTGCTCGGTCTCACGTTGACTGCTGACCTGAGATGGAACAAATACATTGAGTCCATTGCTTCGTCCACCGTGAGGAAAGTTGGCTCTCTGTGCCGCGCCAGGAAATTTTTCTCCCCGGAATTGATACTTTAAATATACAAATCAACCATTCACCCTTGCATGGAGTATTGCTGCCATATATGGTCTGGTGCACCTTCTGTTTACCTCGGAGTTCTTGACAAGATCCAGAGGCGGATATGTAATATAATTGGCCCTGATCTGGCATCTCGTCTACAGTTGCTCTCTCACAGATGCGCTGTCGCCTCTCTCTGTCTTTTTTACAAATACTTTCATGGTAATTACTCCAATGAGCTGCTTTCACTGGTTCCCAGACTTCATGAATTCAAGCACCCTATGAGGCTGGCATCCTGCTCTCACCCTTTCAATGTTGAAACTGTTAAATGTAGCCATCTCTTCTACTCCAATAGCTTCATACTTCGCACCTCTCGCCTGTGGAACACTCTTCCCTATTACTGTTTCCCTGAGAGCTAAAATCTCCAACTATTCAAATGTAATGTCAATCGACATCTCCAGTTACCTTGATCTATCCACTATCCCTCTCCTCATCCTTTCTTCTATCACTCCTATCTGCTCTCGCTCCAAATCATCCTAGTGGCTTCACGCCTTTCATGGGGTGTAAGGTAATGTTATCAAACAGTTATCAAAATCAGTCTCAAACACTTTCTTTAAAAAAAGTTTATACCCTCACTTAATGTTATCAGCTGGTTATTGTTATCAAGAATCTCCCCAAAAGTGATTTCAGTTTTTTTTCTCTCGTATTGAATTTGGTCAAAGTAAAAAAGTTAACTTTATTTTTTCTTTTAAAGATATAAAATAATTCTAGCAACATTAAAAATTATATCTTCTTGCATGTATTCTGTCAATTCAGGATGTTAGCGATCATGGTTCTCCACAATTTCTAGCTCTTAGTAATGTTTGTCTTTTCATTACCTCTCCTAATCTCTGTTCTGCCAGCCATTTACACAAACTTGTTAGGTAGGTCATGCATTTTTATACCTCTGTCACTCTTGCTATCAATATGCCCTGTGAGTATCAAATTTTCCAAGTCCTCTTTCCTCATTATTTGTTCTAGAAATTTCAACTATCTTTTCCTGGTGCTCAGTATAAGTGATCTTTTTGTTTCCATTTTCGCTAAAAGTTTGTTGTTGCTCACATGATCAGGTATTCGCCGTATCCTTCTGTAGAACAAAATTTCTGTTGCCCCATGTTTGTTCATTCATCATCTATGTGGAGATTCTCCAGAATTCACTGCCATATAGGAGGGCTGATAGTCATTTTACAAACATCTCTTTTTTTAACTAGAATGTCATTTAATGAAATCTTAAATTACTGCACTATCAAATGTCATGCACACACCTACACTCACATGGTGAATGGTCCAGGTATGCAAAGTATACCATGTGTGCCTTAGATTTTTTCCAGGATGAATAATTTTTTTATAATAAAAATTGATTATTTATAATTTTTACTATTCTCTTTGCACACAAGATAATTGTTTAAAATTGCTCATTCCTTCATTTCTAAGGAAAGATTAGGAAAAAAGCTTTTGTTAAGTAGACCTACAAAACAAACAATTCTGAATTCAAATATCTCCAGAATCTATCATACATATCTATAAGTCAACCATTTGGCTATGCTTAGAATATTGCTGCCACATATGGTCTGATACCCCTGTTATTTACCTAGAGCTCCTTGATAAAATCCAAAGAAGAATCAGCAATATTATCTGGCAGCCACTTTCCCACCACCATCAGGTTGCATCTCTGTATCTTTTCTATAAATACTTTCATGGTAATTTGCTCAGATGAGCTCTTTGCTAGGGTACCTAGACTTGTTGAATTTAAATGAAGTACCAGACTGGCATCGAGATCTCATCAATTTAACAGTTGAGTTGTCTAGATGTAGCCATAAATATATGCTAACAGTTTCTTTTCTCACAGTTTTCACTTGTGGAAATCCCTTCTGGCTCCCCACTTTCCAGCCAACTTTAACCTGCAAAAATTTAAATGCAATGTCAATTGCTATCTACTGTCATCCTGATTACTTTCATCTTCCCGCTCATTGTTAATGTTTCTGTTCCTAATTCTCCCACACCCTATAACCCCTGGTGTTTTAGTGGCTTTTCTGTCTTACATGGGGTAAAACCGAGTAAAAGAACAAAAAAATATAGGGTAACCAGTAGAATGCCACTTCACTATTTTTTCCAAGAAATCATGGTACTTCATTGATATTAAAGAAAAGGAAGCTGTGGAGGCCCATAATGGCGTAAAAAATTCCTGACATAGACTGATGTTTCTTTATATATAATTATTATTTTTGTCTTGCATATAATTTTGACCATATCACTTTTAGATGTGGATTTAGTATCTGTATATTTCTGAGATGATGTACACTATTTACATTATTAGGACTATTGTCCTCATCTTTGTTGCCTATTTATTACAACGTTTCGGCCGTTGTATGCTCCAGCCTTTTTCAGGTGGTTGGAATGTTGAACTGAACCCTTTATTTCGGTCACTGGGGTAGGCTGTTCTAGTTCCACGTGCCATGTTTAATGGATGTCAGTTATTAGTTATCTCCTGTTAATTCCCCTCTCCAAGTTCTCTACTGCCTTAACCGGGTATTGAACTCACACTCTTTGGGTCTTGTCATTGGATCTAACCAACGTCTTTATCCACTGTGGATTTAGAGTTGTCCTTCTCCTAAACTGGTTGCCAACCAAGGTTAATGAACTCCTATTTTACTGAAATAGAAGTGCATTATTGAAAAATCAAATTCAAAGCATGTTAAATTCAAAATCTGGCAATGACTGTAATTTTGTAATAATGACTCAGAGAAACGTTACTTTATTCTGTTCCACTACCAGTCATCTTATCACAATGTTAGATAGAGAAAAGTACTGGGAAGCCAATTACCTGTAATTATAACCCTGGTTAGTAGCAGCAAAATGGTTGCAATAAAGATAAAGACATATTTGAAAGTAACTCCAGACTTCAAGTGGAACTTGTACATTTGTACCATCTCTAAAGATGTTGGTAAAATAGTTGGTTCTCTGTATCTCCCCAGAAGGTACCTGACTCTACCTACTCTACTCTACCTTACACAAGAGTCAGCGCAAACCAAAAATGGAGTATTACTGCTACATCTAGCCTGGAGCTGCACGATCCTCTATTTCTCATCTTGACAGAAATCAAAAGTGTTCACGTAGCCTCATGAGTGATGAATCATTTTCCGCCCTGCAGCCCCAGTGTTATTAACCCCTTGCTATTTTCCTGGCAAACGTTCAGACAAGCTACATTCTTTAGTTCCACCAGTTCAGACCTTCACATCTAGGACCTGCCATGCCACATGCACAACTCACATTCTCATTCTCTTCATATTCCATTAGTAAAGAGGAAGTTCCACTTAGCTTCTTCTCCAGAATTGTTCCTTTCCCAAATGCTACAATCTTAACCTCTTCAAATCAAGAATCAACTGTTATCTATCAATTTCTAGCATGCACTTCTAACTTCCTTTCCTTGCACTCTTACAGCGACTGATTTCAGTAACCTTGTATGTGACTCTTGGGCCTTATATTAGCTGAACAATAGTGTTAAAAAAAAAGTTAGCAAACATGAACCTGCCTATGAGCAAAAAAAATGTTATTTGAAAAGGACGATTTTTCCATTGACACTACCATCATTTTAACTATGTTCATCCCTTGGCAGTGACGTGCAGTGGTTAGGTGATGCCCAAGGCCAACTCCTTCTATGTTATTCCCCTAAGACTCCAGAAGGGGAGCATACTCTAACCTCACTTATCAAAGCATGGATCCACATTCGCACCAACTTGTGGGACTATAGTGCACTTACACAATGAAATTAACAGAGACAATTTAAAATTTCAAAAACTAAATTTTTATTTCACTCTTTGATTGGATGCCCTCCTAATGCCGCCATCACTTCTGCACACTTCTGCTTGGCAATGTTTGTTTACAAGATTATTAAAGATTTATTATTTACCATTTTATAAAGAAATAAATTAGAAAAGAAATGTTTTTATTCAAAAAATTACAATATTATTAAAATATATAACCATCAAAAATATATAAACCTTGTAAAATATATGAACCATCTAAAATATATGAACCATCTAAAATATATGAACCATCTAAAAATATTACATTTTATTTATTAGATTGTTTATTTACAAAAATAAATTTATATATACAACATTCTAAAAATGTGGACCAACTATGTTTATCATTTATCAATTTATAAAAAAATAATATGAAAGTAATTTTTTAAAATTTTTGAATAAAAAGGTTTCTTTTCACATTTGCTTTCTTTATAAAATGGTAAATAATAAATCTTTATAAAAGGTAATTAATTTTTTATAATCTTGTAAATAGACATTGCTGAAGGAGTGAATGTAATTGTGGTGTCAATGGAAAAACATCTTTTTTTTGCAGGCATAAAGGTCCATGTATGCCAAAAAAACAAAGAAAAAATTTGACTACTGAAAGATTTGAGAATTTTATCAGTGTTTAGCTTACTCAGCTATAAATTTACTTTATGAAGATTTTAATTTTTCAGTAGTCAATGCTGATGTTTGACCAGTCTATCAGGAAAGCTTTTTCCCAAAAACTGCCACTTTGTGGAACAGACTCCCTGCTTTTCTTAACAACTCCATAAATAGTTACAGTGAAGTCTCTTATATCCATGTTTCTCTTATATCAGGGTTTGGTCTATTTTGTTTAGGTAAGTATGGGAACACTTTGGGACCAGAGAAAATCTCTCTTATATCCGGGTTTCTCTTATATCCGGGTCTCTTATATCCGGGTTACACTGTATCTAGCTGTTTAGTTAACCAGATTTAGATCTCATGATACTAAGTTTCAATGGTAAAAAATTTTTTTATTTGTTTCTTTAAATAGCCAGATTGGTAAATTATTTATCGAAACAATGTTTTTCAGATGACTTTCATCTTTACTTTGCATAGCAATTTAACAAAGGCTCTGTTTATGGTTTCGTTTGATAACCCACTTTTATTCAAACAAATTATAGCAAACCTTTCTTCCTAATGCTTTTTTTTTGTGCCTATCACATTGAAGATAACTGATGCATTAATTTTGCTTTCTTGATATATTTAATTTCTTTTTTAGACGCATTTAATTTTTTGCATTCAAAAATCAAATAAATCTACTACCGGTTGTTTGCTGTTTTGATTTATCAGACGTTTTTCACACTCTCAGATTCTTAATGAACCATTTGAAATTATGTCTATAGCTATTCTTTATCAGAGAAAAAAATAACTGAGGCATGACTCTTTCTCCTATCTGTCTCCTTTTCTATCATTTGAAGCCCACACAATAAGGGATGGCCCTCTTCATTGACTACAACCCCCTCCTATGACCTTCATTCCACAGTCAGCTGCACTTACATTCAATAATGAGTAATCTTTATTTCTATTTGACCTTTCACTTTTTGATCTTTCTTTACTCCTTGCTGCCTTCACACTCAATAAAAATCTTATCAAACCTTTACAGTCTTTTATTTTGATATATTGTACTTCCTCTATTCTCGATTATCTCCCTTTATTGCTAGAAAAAAATTATAACACTAGAGGCTTTAAAACATTTAGAGAACTAAGGTTTTTTATTTGCAACTATTAAGGCCATCTGAATTGGCTTTTGCTGTTATTTCCAACAGTTTTGATTAATTTTTAGTTCACCAGGTTAATTTTAGACAGTAGATAGAGAGGGAACTCAGAGAAAATAATATCAGTTGAAATTAGATAAAATTTCTCAAGTGCTTTTTAGACAATTGAATGCATTAATGTGTGTGTGTGTGTGTGTGTGTGTGTGTGTGTGTGTGTGTGTGAGATTTTTATTGTTCCCACAATGTTTTGACAGATAAATTCTACAGCCATCTCTAAGTAATTTATTTGCATGAAAGTAGATGGTCTCTTTTTTCTCATATTTGTATAACATTTAGATAAACACATAGATTTGCAACAAGGATTGGGAAGGAGAGAATGAGTAGATACAGGCAAAAGATGAGAGTAGAGCAGAGGTAAGTAATAAAAGATAATATTATTTGTTAACATCCATGGAATTTCCACAAGTCCAGCTAGTGAGATAAGGAAGAGAATGAGAAGATACAGGCAAAGATTGAGAGTAGAGCAGAGTAAGCAATAAAAGATAATATTATTTATTAACATCCATGGAATTTCCACAGGTTCAGTTTGTATTGCAATAATTTTTGCATTTCTTTTTTTCTTAATACAATGCTTACAAGAAGATTCATTTCTATTGGAATGAAAGAAAAACAGAAAGACTCCTGCTAGGAAGGGTTGATAAAATATCCCCAAAATAAAATATTTTTAGTCATTCATTCAAGGACATCCCAAACTTTAAAATGAAGACAAAGGGTTTTTGGTTTCATTTGTCAAATATTGTTACCTATACCATAAAAAATGAGAGCAATTGTTAGAAAGTTTTAATACTGAGATGCAATGAAACAAGTATTTTGAAACAATGTATCAAGTTTCAATAAAACAGAAATCCCAATTAAGATAAAGGCTAATGAAATGTTTAATTAATCTGTTCCCTTACTACTACATTTTTTAAAAGATTTTTTTTATATTACATTAGCTAGTTAACAAACATAAACATTAGTTGTCTTTTATAATATAACATAACAAAGATTCACAAATGACAGCTTAAGCATCGAGAATTAATTTTGTTTAAATAAAGCTAAATATTTTATTTGTATAGATTATTAAAATGACTAAGGGAAGTAACCACTTATAAATTTACTACCTTAAGTTGATTTACCTCCCTTCCCACTATAAGATGTGACACAAAAGGTATAAATAAATAAATACACAGTGGTAATTATCATATAGTGTTGATTAAACAAGGAATAATAATCCTTACTTCTTTCCAGATTGAATTTATTTTAAAATTTTATCAGTGTTTACCTTACTCAGCTATAAATTTACTTTGTGAATTGTTTAGTCTGTATATATTCAGGTACAATTATGTTCAGGCTTTGATATGATAGCTATATGGGCAAATAGCTGAGTGGTTAGAAAGTTTGCTTTTGAATCTCATCATGGTTGATTTGTCAGGAAGGCAACTTCTTGAAAGGCTATCCCAGTCTCTTTGAAAAATGTCTGAAAACCATATCATATGCTGACCCAAGCCTTGTGAATGAAATTGGGTAGACAAAACTGTTCATCAATGATTGTGCTAACATGCAGTCACAAGTCATCATGACTGAAGGTCTAAGCATACTGGCTCACTCCAAGAAACTGTAAGTATGTTGCACTCAGTTTAATTGTAGCATAAACCACTAAAGGTCTCTCTGGGTGTTGAACAGACACAAATGTGCCTGAGTAGGCATCTGCACCAGAGATTTGTTAGTCACCCTAGAATAGAGACATAATCGGATATGAACAGCAAGCAATTATATGACAACTGTACAGTATACTCATGAATGTCTGTCTTTGGTCATTTCAAGCTGAATGCATTAAAACCCAAATATCTATTGATAAAAAAATTTAAAAATTGGAAAATAAATCATGAGTATCAAAGATCACTGATGTTACATAGAAGACACCATTTTGCTTGGGAAAACTTTTATGAGATTCAGTTATAATTCATTACTTAAATGTTTTTTTAATTTTTTTTTTTTAGTGAATATCCATATTTGAGTAGATGCTTTGTTTAGATTTAGTTATAAACAAAACTTAGTTATAAACAAATGCATGTGTTTGGCCAGTCCATCAGGAAAGCCTTTTTCCCAAGAACTGCCACTTTGTGGAATAGACTCCCTCATGGATGCTTTTCTTAACAACTCCAGCCTTAATCCCATCAAATCGTGGCCCATTCATTATTTTTCTATTTATCTTCAAAACCCTAATTTCTTACCACCTTACTTCCCATTCATGTCAAACACTTCATTCGGCATTACTATTTGATTGTAACCAGTGGCGTAGCTAGAGTGTATGCTGCATGATGCATGTTTTCGGTATTAAATAAAATAAAATAAAATGAATTATATATTGGCCAGTAAAAATGACTCACACTAAAAGACCCAAACTGAGATTTGAAGCCAATATGATTGGTATAAATTCCCCGATTCAACGCCATAAAGGTCAGAGACCTGGCTGAGATATCAATATGCAGAGACTGGCTGAAAACACAGCAGGCACACTGAATGCAATGCTATTAATTTCAACATTCAACGTTCAACACTGACGCCTTCACAGAACATCAGCTGACAACCACCAACATTCTTTTTCCTCTTTCTCTCTTCCTTTCACACTCTGTTACTTTTACAACAGCAACAGGTAGTAGTTTGATGGCTTTGTATATATGTAAATGAATTATACATTTATTTACCCAAAATCTGATCTATTCCTTTTCCTTGAATTCACGTTTGCTGAGGCAAAGAAGAAATTAAACTCTACAGCACTAACAACAACAGCGACAAGTTCTGTCTTTCAGGTTACCCATTCTTTGCTTCCGCAACACTCTAGACATGGACAGTAGAATGAGAACAGTCTGTCCTTGTAGATTAAATAAATCTGATTATCTCAGAAATTCAAACAGAAATTTTATCTTGTAAGAAAATTATTATTATTATTAATAAATAAAAATATAAAATAATATAATATCATAAATAAAATAAAATAAAACAAATAAAACTTTGTTTAAAATAAAATAAATAAAACCAAAATAATAAAAGTTATCCCAGCATTCAACAAAAAAACTTTCCTGCATCAAAAACGGATTCTTTGCACCAAAAAACCACCAAACTCACTCTCTTTGCTACAGAACCTCAAAGGGTCAAGATGTCCATCTCCTCTCCTTGGCACCTTGCTTGTCATACGATGAAGTGACTTTCTTTCTCTATTACATGCAAACTTAAAACACATACAACTAAAATACACACACACACAAATAAATAAAAATATATCATTTTAATTTACAATTTAATATGCGTTCAGTGTTATTTCCTTTGTGATTTTATTCTTGTGAACACAAATATCCCTGCTGGTATGGCGTGAGTGTCCCCAAAATCTCATTTATTACTTATTATGCACTTACATCCAGTAGTTATTTATTTAGCTGTGCTTAGTATGGCACAAGGCCGTAAATATAGGGCATCCACTTTAAATTAAGAGTTCTATAGTCACAATGCTCTATGAGAAGTTCTAATAATTGTTTTTAAAAATTTTGATTTAATATCAATCTTTACAAATTAGAATGCATTCTGTCTGGCTGCTGACATTAAAGACTGAACTAGTTCTTTATTTAAAAAAAAAAAAATGCAGGTATTGTAAATTTAAGAAACAAACTTTAAAATGTAAAATAATGTAAAACAATTTTTGTTTCCTGCAAGCGCAAGCTTTACAAAATTTGCATATTCATGTTGTAATAATAACTACTAAAATTCTGATTTTTATTCCTTGTGCTAAGGCTGACCAAAGTTCTCTCCCTTGGTCTTCTTAATTTACAACGATTTTTAAAAAAGTAATTCGTTTATTTTTATTTTTATCAGACATGATTTTAAAAAATAAATAAATAACTCGTTTATTTTTTTATTTGGATTACTTGCATTAGAAGTTCTCTCCCTTGCTGTTCTTGAACTATATGACATTTTAAAAACAGTAAGTGATTCGCTTATCAAATTTGTAAGTGGATGGCAGAACAGGTATAGGAAAGAATAGTAACGAAAAACAAATATTTTTAAGAGCTGCAAAAGACAAGAAGTTGTGGAGAGCAGTGAGCGCCCACGTTCTGAAAGGACACGGTATATAGAAAGAAAAATATTCAAACTTATTTTTACTAAATCTTAAGTAGTAACTTTACAACTGATGTCAGTGTGGCTCAAACAACTAAAAAAAGAAAAAAAAAGTAAAGAAAAATTCAACAAGAATTCTAAATACATTAGATATCTAGATATCTACAAAGATTCGCTAAAAAATGAGCATACAATGATGAAAAAATGTCCCAAACCTAATAAAAACAAAGTTTCATCATCAAAATCTTTATATTATTATTAAGAGGAAAGAACAAATTATATTTTTATTATTTAATTATATTTTTTAATCCTTTTAGAACCTTTAAAATTTGGGTTAAATTTTTTTTGTGCATCAGCAAGTGACCATAAATTAATATAGGAAATTTGAATATCTTTTTGTGGTGAAAAATACATTGATTTCAGAACAGATGAATTAAATTATTTTTGAAATATTTGAAATGTTTCCTTTTTAGAAAATCCTTGAAAAAAATTTTTTTTTTTTTTCTGTTACCCACCTTGTTTAATTTTAAATGTTTATATTAATCAATATATAGGATAATTAAAATATTCCAAAAATAAATATGTAAATCTCTTTACTTTTTTTCAAAACAGTTTTTATACAATTGAAATTCAAAACATGACAAACAGAAAGGTGTACAAAGCTAATGCTAAAAAACAGGATTTATTACCAAGTACATATTTACTGTACTCAAGTAAGACCAAAATAAATAATGCTTTATTCTGGATCAATGTTTATCAAAATAAAATTTATTATCCTTTATTGAGGAGACATCTTGAAAAAATGTTGTAAAATAAAACTACACAATTATTTTATTTAGTGATCTCTAAAAATCAAGATGTACTTCAAAATACAAATTTGCAAAGAATTTTACCAATTCTATTAGTTTATTTTCTTTAATTTTTAAACCCTAGCATAAAAAAATATTTAAGCAACCATTTATACAACTTAAGAATTAACTATTCCACAAAAATTAAGGAATACTGGTTGAAATTCTAAGTTACTTATTAAAAATAATAATTGTGTATTTTCTTTTAACAATTTCTTTTTTTTATGTAAACTAATTTTTTACTGCTTATCAATCCATCACAGGTTATTTTAAGCCAGAAAATACTTTTTTTAGATCGTAAGATTTTTTTTTTTTTGAAATAATAATGATTTTAATGATACAAAGCTGGAAGGTGGTGGTGGTGGGGAGGGAGAATAGGTGGAGTCATACTTCATCAGAATTTGATAAACAAACAAGAAATTATAATATAGATATAAAATGGGAGATCAATTCTATATTACAATCAATATATAAACTGATCCCTTACTTTGTGGCCACTGTAGTTTGTATATATTCTAGGGAATGTAAATAAATCTAAAAGACATGTCTGTGTAGCTAATCAGTATTTCATTGATTGATTGGTTCATTTTCTACAGCTTATCATCCCTTTACAGGTTTTTTAAAGCCAGAAAATATTTTTTTAGATTGTAAAATTTTTTTTATGATAATAATGGTTTAGTGACACAAGTTTTAAAAATTAACCCATAGCTGGTGGGAGAAGAGGTGGATTCATACCTTTTCCAAGGGTATTTGTGCGTAAATGAATATAATGAACCCTATAGGAATTGTAACTTGGCACTCTAATTAACAATTTCAAGTCATTACACTACCTGCCCATTCAAGCTTACAGCACCTGGTATTTCCTCTGTAAAGTAAAAAAATAAACTTTATTATGATCCACATTGTTTCAGAATAAAGTGATACTTTCTTTAGTGTTGTACTATACTAAGCTAAGCTTGCTAGATATAACCGTAAGTTCTATTCTAATAGTGTCTTCCCTTTAAACTGCTTGTGTGTAAAACTCTTTTCTTGTTTTGTGCTTTATTGTCAACTATCATGTACAAAAATTTAAATGCAATATCAATCATCGGATTTTTTTTTCCCTATTCTTACATTGTTCTTTCTCTTCAATAATGTTTAGTCACTTTCTTTCACTTTCAGTAAACCCTTGCATCTTAGTGACTTTATTGTCTTGCTTGGAGCAAAATGACTAAAAAAAAAAAAAGAGCAAATATGAACTTTGTTGTAAATAAAGATTTTTAGCAATGTTTTTATTCCCCTTTCTTTTCTTCGTGGCTTGAATTTCACTGATGCAAAAACTTTCTAAAAATGAATAAAGAATAAGACATTTTTTAACATTTTAATTAGTCTAAAAGTTAAAACTCTGTAAAACAAAGTCATATTTCTTTTAGTAAATTTTAAGTGTAGTGTGAAATTTCATAACACTTACAATAAAGAATCAAAAATAAAATTAAAAAAAAGATTATATGTGAAATTTATAAAAAAATGTTCAGTGTTTTTTAAACTTTATTATTTCCCTGAATCCCATTAATATTTGTTTTAATTCAACCAGTGTATGAAATATTCTGTCTGTAATAATAAAATCTTTAAAACTACAGGTTTATTTATCTAAGAAATTTTACAACTTGACGTTATTAGAAATTTTCTTAGAAATTAAAACATTCTTTAAAATCTGAAAATTAAGATGAATATTTGTACTGTGCATTGTCATATAATATGAAATTGAAAAGAAAGAAAGATATTAACAATTAAAAAGATAATTATACAAACAATATTTTAATAGACTTTTCTTTTAAATTATTTATTAAAATGCTATTTTTTGATCCTGAAGTGTTTTCTATTAATAAATGAAACATGGAATCTCAAATAAAAACTGTATTCATTAATGTATAAATCTTAGAACTGCATTATCCCTGATAAAACCTTGTGGCAGAATGTTTTTTATTATTATTATCACAAGAAATCCCATCAATGCCATAATGTTTTTTTCCTGTTTCTTGTTTATGAAACAATAAGTTATGGTTATTTTTTATAATAAGGCATATACAAAATAAGGCTATTCAATTTAGCAGTTTCAATTTAAACACAAAATTTAATAATGAAAATTACATTTTGGAACACAATTTTTCTTTGAATAAGTTAAGAGCATGTAAGATTTTCTTTTACTCAATTTTATTGCTTAAAAATGAACACAAGCTGGATTAAAATAAGATGATCATGAGCCAAATGTATGTATAATAAAAGTCTTTAAACATTAAGTGAAAGCATCCATAATTCACCACATTTAATTATTAATTCTAGAATGCAGCTGCATTAAAACAAAATAGAAAAAAGTCATTAAAAATATGGAGAAAACTTGGACATCCATGCCCACAAAAAATGGAGTCTCAAAAGAATGGTTTTTCCCTTGTCCCCACTATTATTTCAACTACCTTTACTCCTGAGCAATGATTGTTGTTTTACAAAGTGATGATTAGAATTTTAATAAAACCTGAACATATGATGGAAATGAATTTATACATTTTCTTTGTGCTTGAGAATTGACAATAAAAGTAATAAAAACTATTTATTTATTAGATTATTTATTATATTGTTTATTGGAATGGTTTCAAAACATCGGCTAATTGCCAATTGATTCAAACTTTATAAAATGGTAAATAATAAGGATTTCCTTATAGTTGGTTCACATATTTTAATAATTTAGTAAATGCTTATAAATTTATGAATAAAAAATTGTTTTCATATTTACTTCTTTATAAACTGGTAAATGATAAATATTGCAGAGGGGTGGGGACAAAAGTGATTTATCAGCAGGGGAGGGGTAGGTTCTCCCTCAGGCACTGGCCAAATGCTATTTTATGAAATCACACCCCCCCAAACACACACACACATTTCAGTTTATTTTCTACCTTGTTTCTCAAATTTATTTAACTATATTTCCTCTTCCCACATTCTATATGTTTGTGATGTATATGCTTGGCCAATGTAAGAATTTGATATTTGATTATTGGTATTGGAAATAAAATCTCCAAAAAGACATGAAAATTTATAAACAGCATTGTTTTTATATAGTTTGCAAAAATATGATTCTATGTAAAAACATTTTTTTTGCAGGCATGAACTTGGACATTCATGCCCGCAAAAAAAACAGACTGTGAAAAGGACAATTTTTCCATTGACACTGCTATTATTTTAACTACCTTCACTCCTTGGAAATGTTTGTTGCTTGTTTGGTTGCACTGATTAGAATTGTAATAAAATCTAAACATATGAAAGCGAATTTATATATATTTTTTGTCCTTAAAAATTGACAACAATAACAATACACACTATTTATTTATTAGATTCTTTATTTACACGATTTATTTATTATATTATTTATTGGAATGGTTGGCATAAAATCAGCTAATTGCCAATTGATTCAAGCTTTATAAAATGGTAAATAATAAGAATATTTATTTATGTTTTTATAAGTTGGTAAATGATAAATATTGCATTGCATTAGTTTTATTACAATTGTATTAGTTTTTAGAATGTTGTAAATATAAAATTATTCTTGTAAATAAACAATCTAATAAATAAATAGTGTTTAATATTTTTGTTGTAAATTCCCAAGAACAAAAAAAGGATATATTCACTTTCATCATATGTTTAGGCTTAATTAAATTGTTACACAGCATGTAACTTCAGACTGATTCATATTCAAAGTCTTTAAATTAATGTCAGGGTGTAGCCAATAAAATATTGTCTATAACACTGACAACACCCAGTTCTTGATAATGACTGAGATGACTGAAAGAAAAGAAAAAATAGAAATAAACTAATTTCTGGCAGCTTATCCACAATTTTAAACCTAATGTACAATATCATATTTGGAAATTGGAAAAGTACAACAGAAAATTAAACAGATCAATTATATTGGATTGAATTTCATAGCATTTGTTAATAGGATTTCTTGCTGCCTAAATATACATTATATAAACAGACAGACACACACACACACGTGTATGTGTTTGTGTGTGTATATATATATATATATATATATATATATATAAATATAAAAGTGAACATAGAAGTCAACACTTAGAGGCGACAGTCTATTTCTTGCTAGATGTAATCGTCAGGCCACGAGTGCTGTTATTTTTCTCGGCTATTTATATATACGGGTCAGTGGTGCATTGTGGGTAGTCTATTTTGGCAGTTATTTTACCAGAAGTCATTTATTTGTTTAAATGGAGGAATTGTCAAAAAACCTGCGGTTAATCGATTTTGGTATCCAAAATTGATTAACCGCAGGCTTTCCGACAATTCCTCCAATGAATCCATATTTAGTAAAGCTAAGAAAGACTATGAAACAGCCCTAAAAGATAGTGGATTCCCAGCAACACTCACATACTCACCACAGAACACAAAAAAAGCCAACAGGAAAAGAAATATCATATGTTTCAGTCCACCATACAGCAAAAACGTAAAAACTAATGTAGAAAAAATATTCTTCAAACTCTTACGCAAACACTTCCTGGAATCAAGCACTCTACACAAAATATTCAACAAAACACAGTAAAAATCAGCTACAGTTACACCAAAAACATGGCACAAATAATAAAAAATCACAACAGGAAAATTATCAACAAACCACATGAACAAATTAAACCCATGTGCAACTGCAAAATAAAGAACAAATGTCCTTTAAATGGTAATTGTTTACAAAACAATGTAATATACCAAGCCACAATAAAATCACCAGATAATGAAGAAAAAGCATACATTGGAGTAACTAAAGGACCCTGGAAACAAAGAAATTATACACACAAAACATCTTTCACAAATAGTAAATATGTGAACAGCACAATGCTTTCTAAGTATATCTGGGAAATTGCACATCACACCAAAAATACCTTGGAAAATAAGGAAAAGATCATCAGCCTACAACAACCAATCAAAAACTTGCAAACTTTGCTTGAAGAAAAAATAGCTATCATTACTTTCCCAAACCAAAATAAATTATTAAATAAAAGATCCGAGCTCATCTCAAAATGCAGACATGAAAACAAACAAAAACAAAACTATTAAATAAGCGATATAAACAAATTTTTACTACGTTAATAAAAACACTGATTAAAATAAAAATAATAAATAAATAAATAAATATATAAGATAAGAAATAAAAAATAAAAATAAATAAAAACAAGCAAAATAATTTAACCCAAATAAATAAATAAACAAATAAACGACTTCCAGTAAAATAATCGCCAAAATAGACTACCCACAATGCACCACTGACCTGTATATATAAATAGCCGAGAAAAATAACAACACTCATTGCCTGACGATTGCATCTAACATAAAACAGCCTGTCGCCTCTAAGTATTGATTTAATGTTCACTTTTATATTTACACACGCTCTATCTCGGATATTGAGCACATTATCCCATAAATATAGCACATCTTAAGACTATATTTCTTCATATATATATGTGTGTGTGTGTATGTGTGTATATATATGCACATATGCATATATATATGCATATGTGTGCAGACATGTATGCATATATATATACACACATACATATATGCACACATACATATAAAAATACACATATATATGCACACACTCACTATATACACACATGTATGCATATATACATGTGCACACATACACACATATATATGCACAGATACACATAGATACACATGTATATGTATATATATATATATGCACACACATATATATGCAGGCACACATGCATATATATGTATGCACACACATATACATATATGTACACATGCATATATGTATATATATATATGCACACACATGTGCATATGCATATATATATATATATATATATATGTACACACACATGCACATATATGCACACAGATACACATATATATGCACAAACATATATGTATATATATTTATATGCACACAAATATATGCAAACACATATGTATCCACACATACATAATATATACAAACACACACACACACACACACACGCACACACACACATATATATATACATGCATGCACATAGACACACACACACATATGTGTGTATGTTTGTGTATATGTAAAAATTTCAGATAGAGTTATATATAAAAGGACAAAGAGAAAATGTAAAACGTCTTAGCCTTGATGAATATTTATGAGCGTTCTTGAATTTAAAATGTTTTGAAAAACAATAACATTTTTCTCTTGTATATAAATCCTTGCTATAAGATAAAATCCTTGCATTTGCCCTGATAAAGTCCCACAAGGTATGAAATGAATCAGCTGAGATAAGCTATCTTTTATTTTTATTCATATATATATATATATATATATATACACACACACTACAGTTAAAAAGTTTGAAGCAACCTCCAGAATTAGCATGGGATGAACTTGACAGAAGAGTGAAAAAATAAATTAAAAAATCTCTTAGAGTCATTGAAAATGAATGGAATCAATTATCAATCTTATACTTTGGGAAACTTTTACATCAAATACCAACAATTAGAGCTGCAGTAATCAAGGCTAGAGGAGGATATTTTGATGAGAGCAAAATTTAATCATAAAATGCTTCTTTTTTTTTTTTGTCATAATAAAATTTCTAATAAAAAAACATGTCTCACTTTTTTTACACCATATATAATTTTCTCTTATTTAAAGTACAAAACTAATACTTTCTGGAACAAATTTAAAAAATTATTAGGGTTGGCCTCAAACACTTGAACTCTATAGTATATATATATATATATATATATATACATCAAATGAAAAAAAACTTAACACATCATTGAAAAATCCAATAATAAATTTATTTCAGCAGATAAGTTTTTAATATCTGCCTCATCAGACCGAAATTACAAAATGGTTTAAATTTATCCAGACAATATGTTAAAAATTATTTTAAAAATAAATCATAAGAGAACTGGAAGTAAAGTCTAACTTACTTGAAAATTTTTCTGGGAATTTATATTATTAAAGAGAGGAGTTGTGGGGAAAGAAAAAGGAGAAGCAACATGTCAACACAATGAACAAGGTGGGTGGGGGAAGTACAAATGACAACTAGTGAAATACATTGAAATTAAATCAAAATTTATATGATCATCATCTAATTTACGTCAATATAATAACAATCATTATCATATCTATAAAAAAGGAGTGAAAAATTAATTATATAATCTACAAAAAAGAACTTAAATTCAATATATCTAATTCATCTTTATAAAGCTTCACTCACAATCCCAGGTAGATTGCACAGATACTACACTGACCCTTGGCAGAATATTGGGGAGTGACACTTTGATCCTAGGAAGAGTACAAAAATACTTTGAACCTAGGCAGAAGTATTGATCTATATGTAAATAATCTGTAGTTTTTGATGGGTACTGTGGTGGGGATGGAATGCTGATTATTTCTTGTCCTATCAACCTATCAACCTAATCAGTCACAATCCCTTTCCCATTCAGCAAAAGCTTTACCTCATTCATACTGCAGTTACCATAATACCATAATTTCACTATGAAGTTCGAACTAGTTCAATATAATGCATATAATTTTTGATGGGTACTATGCTAGTAATAGGATGTGCTCATACTGTAGAGGAAAGTGGAACTAGTATGCAGAATTCAAATTCTGGCTAAGTTTGTTGCATTTACTTTTGTACAAATGCCCTTAGGAATGTATGAACCCATCTCTCCTCTCTCCACCTAACAGCAGGGTAGAATGGTCTCTCTTGCTTTGGTTGGCAACCAGTCTAAGAGAAGGAAAACTGAATTCAAAACCAGTTGAGCATGTACTTGGCAACTCCACTCCATAAAAAACTACTTGCTGCAGAAACAACAGCAGCAAATCTTAGCATGGTTTGGCTGTGGACCTTGTCTGGTGAGGCTGTGGCCATAGTGTGGTGAGGTTGTGGCCCTAGTGTTGTAAGACTATGGTTCTAGCATGGTGAGGCTGTGGCTATAGCATTGTAATGCTGTGGTCTTTGTGTGATGAGACTGTAACCCTAGCATGGTAGGGATGTGGTCCTAGCATAGTGAGCTGATAACCCTAGTGTGGTGAGGTTGTGTCCCTAGTGTGGTAAGGCTATAGTCCTAGCATGGTAAGATTGTGGCCCTTGTATGGTGAGGCTATGGCCCTAGTGTGGTGAGACTATAGCCCTAGCATGGAAAGGTTGTGGCCCTAGTCTTGTGAGGCTATGGCCCTAATGTAGTAAGGCTGTGGCCATAGTATGGTGAAGCTGTGGCCATATCATTGTAAGGCTGTGGACCTAGCATAGTGAAGCTCTATATACACAGGAAAGTCTAATGGCACGAAGGAGTAGGAGGAAAGAAAGAGTGCTAATAATAAAAACACAGCAACCTTAGTTACTATTAATAATTTAGTAGATAATTTTATATTTTTATTCTATGGTGCATAAAACAGGGATGACCAGTGCAATTTTTTTGTGGTGTGAAAGAAGGGGGAAGGAGAAGAAAGGGAGAAAAAAAATGAATTCTGTAGACTTACCTTCTTTCCTGCCAACAGGTCACTGTGGAAGGAGAGAATGAGAGAAACTGAAAACAGTGAGAGGGGGGAATTAAGTGAAAAGCAGGAAGAGGGTTGCATTATGGGAGAATGGTTGAAGGTATAAAGGAGTTGGACAAAAGAAGCTCTGGTTGTCTGATAGGTATGTCATGTGGGTTAAGATGAGGAAAGAGGAATTGAGATAAGGAAAAGAAAGTAAAAAAATAGAAGAGTGCAAGTGGCATTGCATTATTTCCTTTGTCGTCATTTTTTTTTCTTTTTTGACAATCAAAGTGACGGTGGCCTGGAACCTTACAATTCCAGAGATAAACAGAAAATCAATGTGAAAAGTTATTTATACATATATCTATTTATTTTCATTGCTTTTTTTTCTTGCCTTTTCTTTCTTTTCTTTTTTATCCCATTTTACAACTAAAATTAAGTGGTAGTTCACCTAGAAACAGGAACACTGGTGAGTGTTATTGATAACTTTTTTCTTTTTCATTCTTTCTTTTTTTAACATTCAAAACACAATTTTTATTGACAAAATAAACAGTAATAGTTTCAATTAAAACATGGCAAACTTGGATGTTCATGCCTGCAAAAAAAAAACAGTGTGTTGAAAGGATGATTTTTTTCTTGACACCACTGTTATTTTAACTATTTTCACTTCTCAGCAAGGTTTATTGTTTAAAAAAGCGATGATTATAATTTTAATAAACCCAAACATGAAAGTGAATTTATACATTTTCTTTTTTCTTGAGAATTTACAACAAAAAGTAAACACTATTTATTAGAGTGTTTATTCACACTATTTATTTATTAAATTGTTTATTGGAATGATTGGCAAAACATCAGCCAATTGATTTATAAAATGATAAATAATAAGGATTTTCTTATAGTTGGTTACATATTTTAATAATTAAGTAAATGTTTATAAATCTATGAATAAAAAATTGTTTTCATATTTATTTATTTATTTATAAATTGGTAAATGAAAAATATTACACTGCATTAGCTTTAATACAATTTTATTAGTTTTTAGAATATTACAAACATAAAATAATTCTTGTAAATAAACAATCTACTAAATAGTGTTTAAGATTTTGGTTGTAAATTCTCAAGAACAAAGAAAATGTATAAATTCATTTTCATCATATGTTTAGGTTTTATTACAGTACTAATTGTCACTTTTTTGCCATGGAGTGAAGGTAGTTAAAATAATAGCAGTGTCAAAGGAAAACAACCCTTTTGACCTTTTTTTGTGTGTATGAAGGTCCAAGATTGCCAAATTTTTGTAATATTTACAGTTAATATATGTAGTATTATAAAGTTTTTTCTTCACATAATACTGCTTGTAAGTAAATAAAATTAAATGAATAAATTTTAAATAAATTATTTTTTTTTTTATGATTATCCAGAATATAAAAGATAAACATGGAAAATATAAAGAAATAAAAACTTGGCATAGCCTGTAATTTGGGACACCTGTTTAAATTCTTTAATAACTTCATCAGACCAAGACTTTCAAATGGATGCCATATGGATGCTGTTCAGAAATATCTAAACTGTCAACTGTATACAAATACTTCCTAAGATCAATGGTGAAAAAAGGCTCTGAGTGAATGAAATCTGAGAGTCTTAGCAAAGATCATCCGTCTTTGAACATTAGACTGGGGCTACAGAATTGCAAACTAAGAACTGTAACAAATAAAAGAAACCACATCCTTTGAGGACTACCAACAGAAGCAACAACTAAAATGAATAGAACATGTAACTTGGACAGAAAATAATGATATAATTAAGATGTTGACATTTTACATCACCCCAAACAGAATGTTAGGAAGGAAACCCCCATCAATATTGGAAAGAGAGATAACAGCTACTGGACTTGAGAAACCTATTTTCCTAAAAAAGTAATTTAAGAGAAAGATTTTATAAATTTCAAATGAAAGCAGTAATGGCTGCTCAGTCAATGAATGTCAAATGCTGACTTGTAGGGAAATGGCTAATATTACCATTAAAGATGCTTCTAAGATAAATTACTGTATATTTTTTACACTAAGTTTCATACTGTACAAGGCCCAAGGCTAGTTACTTAAGGTAGAGGGTTATGTTATTGTGTTTATACAGATAGAAGTGGAAGATAATGGTTAGTGGGATTAAAGCATTGACACCTGTTTCAGAGAGAAACAGGAGGTCAGGTTTGGACTGAAGAAGATGGAGTTCCATTCCTGATAAGTTGGAACATAGACTCCTCACATTGGTGTAGGAGATGGTATACTTGGGGTCTATAATATAAGATGCACCGGTGCATAAAATGCCACACCCCTATTTTTTTAAGTCAAAGTTTTGTAAAAAAATTAAACTAGCTTTATTTAAAAGAGTTTTATTAAAGAAAAATTCAATCTGATATTTGAAAAATTAGCATAAATTGTTCTAAACACAAAAAAGATCAAAACATCAAAATAAATTATATTGTAAATCAAAAATTTTTTTTTAGTTTGGTTCACTCACTCACCCTAGTCCTGTATACTCCACTGAAGAGCATGGGGCCACAGTTATATATTATTTACATTCAGGCACGTGGCTAAGTGGTTAGAATGTTCACATTCTGACCATAAGACTCGGATTTGAATCTCACTATGGTCAATTTGTCAGGAAGGAGACTTCCTGATGTTATCAGAATGGAGGGGGTCGATCCCAGCATGCAGCACCTTTGGAAAGTGCCTGAAAACCATACCACAGGTTGGCCCAAGCCTTGTGAGTGAAATTGGGTAGACAGAACCCTTGGGTGCTGTTAATAGCTGTACTAGCATAAAGTCACAAGTCATTGTGGCTGAGGGCTTGAGTGTGATGACCTTGTTCAAACTGTTGAATAACATGCTCTTTCCCAGAAATTGTAACTAAGGTCTACTCAGGATAGTTGCAGTATAAACCACAGGTTGGCTCTGTGGGTGTTGAATAAACACAATTATGCCTGAGCAAGCGTCTACAATAGGGATTGGCTAGCTGCCCTTGTAGACGGGTATCCTTGAATATGAGTGGCCAGCTATACTTATATACATTCAGATTATTGGTTTGTCTTTGTTGTTGTTATCACAACATTTTGGTCATGTATGCTCCAACCTTCTTCAGGTACTTGTCAATATGGGTAACCTACAGGGAATTTCAAACTGAACCCTTTATTTAATCTATGGGAGTAAATTGTTCTTTCTTCACTGCTCATATTTGGGGATATCTCATCTAGTTCTTATTTACACAATTGTCTAGTGAATTAAAGCATTGGTTTGTGAATTTAGTGACAGAGTAATTGTGAGTTTAATCCCTCGGCCAGGTAGTGCATACTTGGACTCTGTGGAAATAAGGCCAGCAATGACTGAGCAGTACTAAAATTAAGAACTAGACAAGATATCCCTTGACATGAGCAATGGAAAGCGAACAGTCTGTCCCTGTAGATTAAATAAAGGGTTCAGTTCAAAATTTTCTGAAGTTCCCCAAATCAACAAGCATCTGATGAAGGACAGAGGGAAAATGGCCAAAACATTGTGATAATAACAACAAAGATATGGACATTAGTCTGCATTTTAATAATTCTCAAGTCCAAGTAAATAAACAAAACTGCTCTCTTTACATCATCTGAGAAAACCCTTTCTGCTTTCAATCGGCATGGCTGATGCTAACCTCCAGAAGAGTGTCTCATTGTGTCATCTTGGGCCAACATTTTCCATTGACATGAAGTGAAAAGACTATATTGAATTAATTGCTAGGTCTGCTGCTAGGAAATTTGTTTCACTGTATGGTGCTAGATAATTTTTTCAATAATAATGAATCCTGATAGGACTTCTGATTCTCTTGGAATCACTTCACTGTATAGGTTAAATAAGTCCGGTGAGAAGACACATCCTTGTCTTACAAACATTTTTGTTTTTATATGTTTACTGAATTCATTTTCTCTCCATATACAGGTGGTTTGCTGCCTGTATAGGTTATAGATTATTCTAATATCCTTTCCAAATATGTCAAAGTTACCTAGCACTTCTAACAGTTTTTTGCGACATACATTATCAAACACCTTTGCAAAATTAGGCAGGTTAGGTTTAAGGCCCCAAGTTTTCAACTCCAGAACTTGTGACATTGTTCAATCTCTAGGCTGTATTTAGACTCAGTGGAAATGAGGCAAGCAATAAATGAGCAGTATTAAATATGAACTAGATGAGATATACCTAGCCATGGTCAGTGGGATGAGAACCATCTACCTTCATAGATTAAATAAAGGGCTCAGTTTGAAATTCCCTGTAGGCTACCTGGCTAATATAACAGCAACAAAGATGTGGACAATAATCCACATGTAAATAATGTAAATAATGATAATTCCTCATCCAAGAAATTCAGATAGTGTCTTTGATATATATATATATATATATATATATATATATATATATATATTTTTTCCTGTCTATCCTTAGAATCAAGCAGGAGTGGCCTGTTGTTTATCTGAAGTAATGGCAGTGAATAACACATGCTAACTAAGGAATGAAAGAACTAACAGAATTATAATATGATTATTAACAGTGGTAAATTTTTGGGAAGATGAAAAATTTTGTTGCAGCCATATTGGTTTTCTGTCAGTACCAATTTCTTTTCAAAGGTTTTTTTTTATATCTACATCAGTCAACTATTACAAAGTCTGACAGAAACAGACAATTATATTTTTAAGAGAAAAACACTTTGGAGTATTATCAAAAAAAAAAAAAAAGAAAAGAAAAAATTTTTCTGTAAACCTTATTTTTAAATTGTGCATATATAGCATTATGTATACAACTGTATTTATATTTTTATTTCATTTATTTTTGTATTGATGTTTTTATTCTCCATTATTAAAAAAAAAATAATGATTCATATTTCTTAATAACAATATGCTTCCGGCGAGAAATACAAGATGGAAGTTGCAGCATTTAAAATCTAACAAAGACATGTAAACAAAGCCAGCATTATAGAACACTGGGATCTTTCTCTCTTTTCTTTTCACATAAAATCAATGTCATGATTTTTTTTCATTACCATGTTCTTTATAGATATTTATTCATATTTCATAGTATGACCTTATTGTGAAAATTTCTAACAATGCTTCAATATTTCACTTATTCTATATCTGTATTTTTTATTTTTTATTGGTATCACCCTATGCAAGGCAGTAAAGACACAAGGGGTTACAGGGTGTGGAAGAATTAGGAACAGAAACAATGAGAGGAAAGAGTAATCAGGAGGATAGTAGATAGCGATTGACATTACATTTAAATTCTTGCAGATTAAATTTGTCTGGAAACCATGGAGCTGGAATGGAGTTCCCAAGTGAGAAGAAACTGTTAGCATAGAATTTATGGTTACATCTAGGCAGCTGAACTGTAAATTGATGAAATCTTGACACCAATCAAGTACTGCACTTAAATTCAAAAAGTCTAGGTACCATAGCGAAGAGCTCATCCGAACAATTAACATGAAAATATTTATAGAAAAGACATAGAGAGGCAACCCTATGACTGTGGGAAAATGACTCAAGCCAAGCTGCCAGATCAGGACCAATAATATTTCTGATTCTTTGAATTTTTATTAAAGAGCTCAAGGTAAATAATAGGGGCACTGGACCATATGTGACAGGAATATTCTAACCATGGATGAATGGTAGACTTATAGATATGTAAGATAGATTCTGGAGAGAAAAATTGTCTCACATGACACAGTCAACCAACTTTCTTAGTATTATTAATTCTACTGCTATCTCTTTTATTGTATTATTATTGTTATTATTATTATTATTGCTTTCAAAAGCAGTAGTTAAAAGCATAACACATGAAAAATCATATTACATATGTTGAATATCTCACCTTGTCTGCCAATGGACTTTGCTTAATGCAGCTAGGTGGCATTCTATTCAGGACTATAAAAGAAAGGGACATAAACCTTCTCTCTCTCTTTTGCTGGCTCAGTCACAGGATGTGGTAGGTTGAAGAAATGTCCAGTAGCCCCTGCTGGAAGACATTTCTTTTCCTTGAAAAACCAACTACTTAATTTCAAACTAACTACATGGACATCACACACATGCATAGAGGGTGGAGAGCTATGACTGCCCATGTCCTGAAGGAACATTGGATGTAAAAGAAGTCATGACAACATGATTATCAGCCTCATTATTATTAATAGTAGTAGTAGCTGCAATAGTCATAACAGTAGTGAACAGTACTCATTATATATTTTTGTATTTTTTGGCAGTAGGTGTTCACAACAGAAACAAAGAAAAGAGTGCAGGACTGCTAGGTAATATCAATCCTTCTATATGGCAGTGAATGCTGGACAGTTTCCTTACAGATGAAGAGAGGATTTGAGGCAATAGAAATCTGGTTCTACAGAAGTTACTCTGTCATTTTCTACTTAAAGTGGCTTTCAGGCCTTGTACAGAGTGAACATCACTGAAAAAAAAAATGTGACACCAAAATCCAAAGTCACATTGGGATAGTAAAAGTGTCTTCCAAAAGCTAAGCAAAGTATTAAGAAATGGGAAAATTTTATTAGAAACAAACAGTAGAAGAAACTGAACTGTTATGCAATATCAGCCCCCTCTTGATAGTGCAGGCAGGTAGATATAATTCACACTGTTTAAAAAAGAAATGAAGCATCTACTCAAACATGTATATCCCTTAAAATAACAATCAGAGTAATAAGAAATATGTCAGATTCACAATAAAATTAGTATAAATCAACCAATGTTGGTAAAGTTTTCTGGTTATCCTTAAATTTATATCTAAATTTCAGTTTCTAATACAGGTTGAGTATCTTTTATCCCAAATTCCTAAAACTTCCAAAATCCGAAAGTTTTTCAGGTGCTGACATGGTTTGCCACAAAATGGAAAATTTCTAAGCAATACTTCTAAGCTGAAGTCTCCAGCTGCTTTTGTTGTATTTTTTCTTATATATTTATTTGTTTCCTTGTTATTCAGACCAAACTAGTCTTATATATGTGAATTTCTTTCTCTTTCTAGTTTTACCCCTTTGGCTTTTAATAAACCTGCCAATGAACAGGACATTGTCTTCAGAGTTTTAATTGCCTTTAATTGCCTTGTCTGGCTGTCTTTAGGTTTGGGTACATATGCGTATGAGACAAATGTGTACTCTGGAGGCTAAAGTGTTAAGGAAGTAATTGATATGTAGATTATACAGGAGCTAAAAATTAGGAAAGAACTGTCGTTAGATTTAACATGTTTACTGTCATAGATGAGATAACTATTCTTAGTAAGTTGTTAGACTAGAATGCTGCTGACAAGATAACTCATTTTATCATTACATGTTTATTTTTGCAAATAACTCATACAAAATAAAATTTAACACATTTATGTATATATAAATTGTGTATCCTTCATCTGAAATTCCAAAATCCGAAAACCTTCAAGATCCGAAAGTTTTTATGGTGCTGACATGACTTGCCACAAAATGGAAAATTTCAGAAAGCACTGAGAAAATTCCTAGGTGATGTGCAGCTGTTGTAAGTGACCTAATCTTCCCTGAGTCAAGGTTCCCCAGCTCAGCTATGTAGCCTACATTGATGCCAGTTTTTTGTTAGCAATCATCACAGCAACACTTTTGTTCGTGGATTACTTACTAGGTGTTTTCTGTTTAGTAAAGATATTACTCAAAATGTCAAAAAGTCCTGCATTTATATATTTTTGTCAGTAGTGATCATGTTTTTTTTTGTACACATACAGAATGTACAAAACACAATTTTTACATGAAATCTTAATTTCACCGCTTAAAATTCCGTGTGAGCATTACATGACTACTGTCATTACCTGTATTTGTATGTACATAAAACTTATTAAATTTTGTATAAAACTACTTTCAGGGTATATGTTATTTATATAAATAAGTGTATATGTATAAGCTATATTATGAAATATAAAGGGATATCATGTTTATGCTTGGGTTTCATTCCCAAGCTGCACCATTTTATAGATGCTATATACAATAATAAAATAATCTGTATTCCAAAATCCGAAAAAATCTGAAAACTGAAGCACTTCTGCTCCCAAGAATTTTGGATAAAGGATTCTCAACCTATATTTGTTTTCAAAAGCTAAGCAAGATAAACAGAAAAAAAATTATTGAAAACAATGAAAAGTGTACTGAACTGTTATATAATATCAGTCCTTCTATATGGCAGTTAATGCTAGAGTTTCCTCACAGATGAATAGGGGGCTTGAGGAAACAGAAATCTGGTTCTACAGAAGTTACTCTATCACCCTCTACCTTGAGTGGCTATCAGGCCTTGTACAAGGTGAGCATCATTGTAAAAAAAAAAAAAAAAAAAAAGGATGCTGAGAATATCATGGATGGAAGGCTTTTCAGAAGCTAAGCAAAGTATTAAGAAACAGGAAAATCTTGTTAGAAACTGTTGTGTAGAAATGCTAACTAAGCTTTTCAACATTATTATTGAAACGTGGACTCATCCATCCACTATCAGTAGAACGTCTTCTCATGGAATATTATGGCAGTGAATGTTGGACAATCTCATCACAGATGAGGAAGAGACTTGAAGCCCCAGAAATGTGGTTCTACAGAAGGATGCTGAGAATACCATGGACTGAACATATGAGCAACAACCAAGTTTTAGAAAAAATAGAAACAAAAAAGACAGTTATACTTAACATCAGAAAGAGAGTTATAATTTCTAGGGTACATAATGAGGAAAGAGGGCTTGGAAAATGTGATACTCACATGACATATTAAAAGCAAGCTGGACAGAGGAAAGCAGTGAATAATCTACCTAACAGCTTGTGTAATAGTTGGAAGAACAGGGATTAAGTAGGCTGGCAAAAAGACAAGCTGACTAAGAGCTACAAAAGATGTGGAGAGCTATGATTGCCCACATCTTGAAGAGATACAGTTTATAGAAGAAGAGATCTTTATGTTTTATTTATAAATTTGTTTTTATTAGCATTGTAATTATTAAATCGAAATAGTGATATCTTGAGCAATATATGACAAGTCTTTTAACAGAGGCCAGAAAATGTGACACTAAATCCAAAGGTTCATTAGGATAGCAAAAGATGTCTTTCAAAAGATAAGCAAATAATTAAGAAATGGAAAAATTTCATTAGAAACAAAGAAAAGTGTACTGAACTCCTATGTAATATTGATCCACCTATATGCTAGTGAATGCTGGACAACCTCATCACAGATGAAGAAGCAACAGAAATGTGGGTCTACAGAGGGATGCTGAATAGACTGAACATGTGAGCAATGACCAATTTTTATGGAAAATGGAAACAAACATGACACTTAAACATAGAATCAAAAAGAGACAATTGGAATATCTAGGGCATATAATGAGGAAAGGTGACCTGGAAAATTTGATACTCACAAGACATACTGAAGGCAAGAGAGAGGAAAGCGGTGAGTAACCTGTTAATGAGTGTGGGGAAAGGGTTGGCAGAACAGGGATTAGGAGAGATAGCAAAAAAAAACTTTCTAGGAAATTGTGGAGAGCTATGATCGCCCATGTCCTGTAGGGACATGGCACATAGAAGAAGAAGAAGAAGAAGAAGAAGAAGAAGATAGGAGTTTAACATTATTATCATTACTTCCAATAGTTGCAACTCATGTTTCCCTGTTCATCATGCACGATGCTAATAAATATTTTATACTACTTTTTAAGGTTTATAATTTTTATCCTTCTTTTTCCTGTTGTGTTGAAAATTTTTACCTGCTCTTATTATTATCCCTCTTCTTAAATGAAGAAAAAAAAAGTAATTATTGTGCATGATTTTATTATTGACAGTATATACAATATTTACACCATTTTTATTATTTTTATTATGACTACTACCACCATTTTATAATTCCTGTGGGTCTTGAATTATATCAAATAATATTTTAGATTTTTTTCATTATGTGTACATTTTTTATCAAAGTTTCCACTGCAATATTTTTTCAATCAATTCTTTTGTTGTGTCGAAAACGGCATTGTGTTAAGTCAGTCCGGAAATGGGTTCTTCCCCTTGCCACTTCCATTTTTCTATTCAACCTGTATTATTCAGTGAATTAACATGGATAAGAGAACCTTTCAGGCCTTTATACTGTCACGATTTTTTTTCCAGCATTTTCTTTCAATTTATATGGGTCTGTGTATTTTATGAAGAATTTTATATTGTTCAGCATTGAATAATAGCTATAATTTTCAAGAAGGCATTATATATATTTTCCACTTTTGCTTTAGCATGTTTTTTTTGAGAAATTTACTATTGCTCAAATGTAAATAATAATCATGATTACAGAACAGCAGGCAGTTGCTAAAATTATTGCAGATGTAGTAGTGACATTGTTATAAAAGAATTTAGCATGAAGTTTATATTAAAATAAGAATAAAAATATGACACTACATTTAATAATAAATATTGTAGCAATAATAATACATATTATTGTGCATAATTATGTGTAAAAATTGAGATATAAATCTAATCTTAATAATATCAAAATAATTAATTAAAATAATTTATCCAGTCTTAACAATAACAAAATAATTTATTTTTTATCAATTCATCCCAAGAAAGGTGATAATGCCACTAAGATGCAAGGGGCTACTGGAAAGAGAATTAAAAGATTTTAGAAGGAACCGTAAACCTAACCCTATGCAAGCTGATAATTCCACTAAAATGTAGTGGGGGATGGGGAAACTGAGGGTGAGAGAGAATGAAAATACTTTAGAAGAAACCAGAAACCCAATCCTAAACAGGAAACAAAGGATAAACCTCTACTCCTGTTCAAAAGACCTAGGAGGAATGTGAACCAGATGATAGACAAACCTATCTACTCTTATAGGGAGTGGAAAAAAAAATAATTGCTGAATAAAATTTCAGATTTCAGGCAGAGACATCAGAAGTACAAAGTTGAAGGAACTGGAAACCCAATATTAAACAGGAAACAATGGGTAAACCTCTAATCCTGTTAAAACAGGGAGGAGTGTGAGCTGAACAATAGGCAAACCTATCTACTCCTATTGAAGAAAAATACATAAATAGTAAATAAAGTTTTAGAGTTTAGGCGGAGACATCAGAAGTATAGAGTTGAAGTAGACTTTAGAAGGAAATGGAAATCAAATCCTAAACAAGAAACAAGGGATAAACCCAGTGATGGATCTAGGGTTGCTGGTACCTCAGGCAAGATGAACTTCAGTGTCCTTACAAGTAAATTTAAAAAAAATTTTAACAAGGGTAAAAATTGAAAATGTAGAATAACAAGCTTAAATATACAACTTAATACAAGCTAAAGAAAACATTCAGTATCTGATCTAAAACATTTTTTCTAAACTTCTGATCTGCAAATCTTTTTATGACACTTTCTACATCTATCATTTTTTATTGACAAAAATTTTTTTTTACACTATTTACAGCTACTGTCCTCATTTTTGTCACCATATTTATAACAACATTTCGGTCGTTGTACACTCCAGCCTTCTTCAAGTGGTTGGAATGTTGAACTGAACCCTTTATTTCGCTGGATGCCATGTTTAATGGATGTCATCACCTATTAATTCCCCTCTCCAACCTGGTATTGAACTCACACTCTTTGGGTCCTGTCACTGGATCTAATTAATGCCTTTATCCACTATGCCATGTGTCCTTGAGGACATCTATATATGAACTTCTGGGTATTATAAACCTAATGTCTTCAACAACCGTTTTTTACCAGAGCTCATATTGCAATTTTTGCTATTATCATTGAATGTTTTTACCAGAGCTCATATTGCAATTTTTTGTTATTATTGCTTTTCTCTGGCAGTCCTTATTACTGATTCCCATATTGTATTCATTTCTATGCTTGGTTGGCTCAGAAGATTTTTGTGGCTTAGCATATGTACTGATTCCTTAAGTTTACGAATTTTCCAATCGTGTTCTTTGTCTGTGATCTCAAAATTTTTTATGGCATTTTTTACACCTATCATTTTTTATTGACACAAGAATTTAATCTGTCTTGTGGCATGGATGACCGTAAGTATGTTTTTATAAGCTTTAGTTTTGGAAGATCCCAAACACATGACATGGCGGCATGATGGTACACTTAGCCTTGATTGTGCCCTGAGTGACTGCCTTAGTTGCCAGTACCTTGAGATGGACCTAGATAAACCACTACTCCTGTTCAAAAAACTTGGGGAGGAGTGGGAAACAGATGATAGGCAAACTTATCTACTCTTTTTGAGGAAAAATAAATAAATAGTAAATAAAACTTTAGAGTTTAGGCAGAAATGTTTGAAGTATAGAGTTGAAATAGACTTTAGATGCAACCACAATATCAAAATAATTACAACCTCATCCAAAACGATAAACTACATCCACATCCTAGGTAAGATGATAAACTACGTCCAACAGCGAGGCTTCTGATCAGGAGGTTTTGAGGAACGTGGAACAACCTCTTAATTGCTGGTGTTCCCAGGTCCACCTTGACCCAAAGAGGTAGCACCTGTTAGGGTCCCAACTATAGGCAAATAGTTAACCCCTCAAACTGGGATCAAAACATGTAAAAATAGGTTTTAATACCAGCAAAACATTTTTGGGAAAAAATTATTACCAGCAATACATTTTTGAAAAAAAAAATATTACTAGCTAAACATTTTTGAAAAACAAATATTACCAGCTATACATCTTTTGGAAAAAATATTACCAGCTATACATATTTGAAGGAAAATTATTACCAGGAATAGATTTTTGAAGAAAAAAATATTACCACAAATAGATATTTTGAAAGGAAAAAATATTACCAGAAATAGATTTTTGAAAAAAATATTACCAACAATAAAAATTTTGTTGGCATTAAATAACCCACCGAGATATTGATATGCCGTAAAACAAACCAAACCAAACAAACCTCATTCAAAACTATTATGGATATGATAACAATCTAAAATATCCATAACAATAATAATTCTGAAACAGATATAAATAAAATAAACTGTCACAACTGCTCCTTACAATATATTGGGCAAACTTGAAGAAATTAAAAAAAAATGTATCTATGAACCCCAAAGGGATCTTATACATAACAATTTATCAAATGCATTGGTCATACATAAAAATAAGTTCAACCACAATCTAAAGAAAGCAACAGTTATTAAAAGAGAAAATAGCTTACTAAGACAAAAAGTTCTTGAGAGTGCCACTGTTGAATCTTGCCAAAATGTAAATATCTCCTTTCTTAAAAAATATACTTCTTTCCCAAGCCAACATGCATTACCATAAAATTTTTTAGATATTAAAAGAAAACAGTTAAGTCAAAACCTTCTATTATTTAAAATAAATAAATATATAAATTAATTTATCAAATTAAAATAAAATAATAAATAATCATGACATTAAAAACAGGGAATAAGTAAATGAATAAATATAAACAAATAAATGAAAAATTCAACAACAATAACAATAATCACTTTAGTTTATTTGGCATTAAATTACATCACTTCATAGTTTACCTTGACTTTCACAGTTAGCATGAAGAATATTCATGAGTGGTCTTAAATTTTAAAATTTGGAAAACTTATAAAATCTATAAATATATGTTGCAAAATGAAATCCTTACATTTGACTTGATAAAGTCCATCAGAGGACAAAATGCATTGATAAAGAAAAGCTTTCCTTTTTTCTTCATACATAAATAAGTGGCTGACTCTTCTTGCTATCCTTTACCATTAGATCAGGCTGAAAATGGAGTACTACTGTTATATTTGGGCAGGAGCTACCCAGTCTTCACTTTCCAGTCTTGATAGAGTCCAAAAGTGTCTCCGTGTCAAATTATTTTTCACCTTACAATCCCTTTCTCACAGAAGAAACATCATAAGTCACTCGTTGCTCTATCGAAATGTACAGGAATAGGATGTAGCCATATGCTCTTTTTTGCAAATGCATATTCCAATAGCAAATTTTGCAAAGTAACAATGATTTTTCCAGCTACAAGTAATACTGTTTAACCCATAGCTGGGGGAATGAGAAGGATTCCTAACTTTCTCAAGGTTATTTGTGCGTAACTGAATGCATCAAACTTGACTGGAATTTAAAATCAGCTTTTTGATTTCTCATTCTGAACTGCTATCCATTGCACCACCTACACACCCACCCTTAATCTGTAAGGATACACAAAAACATCGAAGCACACAAAAGCTTTCAATATTCTTTGATTCACAGAATCTGGATTTCCTTATTTAAAAGGATCAAGCTATTAGCTGAGATCTTTCTCCTAACACAAAACAAAAACATTGCATTCACTTTGGTGTAAATACCTTGGGGAAAGGTATGAATCCATCTCTACTCCTCCATACTAGCTATTGGTTGAATCCTATAGCCTTGGTTGGCAAGCAGTCTACAACAGAAAGAAATGGTGACCTACTATGGGAAAATCTTCTGCCTAGTCAGTCATTAATCAAAAGAAACAAGATTGTCCATGAATGTATTATGTATAGCACTTAAATGACTGACTGAATTAATTCAAAGATCAAAAACCACATAGCTTTCATACACCCCTGTTATCAGAGGGAGACATGATTCTCTTTATTTCATGAATATTGTTTTTGAAGAAATTCTATCCACTATTCAGGTATATTTGCTATCATGGAAAGTGTTCAGATGAATTACATTCCTTAGTTCCACCAGTTCTAATCTTCATGTCTAAAACCTGTCATGCCATGCACATTGGAGCAAACAACTTTCATCCCTTTCATATTCCATTGGTGAGATGTAAGTTCTACTCAAGCAACTTCTTCCCATGAACCACTGCTCTGTGGAACCGACTCCCAAGAGGATGTTTCCATGTTCATTACAATCTTAATCTGTTCAATCATAATTCACAAAGAACAAACCAACTCAGTATTTCTTAATATGCACTAGCATTCAAAATCTTTGAGGAGATTGTCCAGTGAAGTAACAAAAATGTGGTTCTACAGAAGGATGCTGAGAATACTATGTACCGAACATGTGAGCAACCACAAAGTTTTAGAGAAAATGGAAACAAAAAGGATACTTGTACTTAACATCAGAAAGATACAGTTGAAATTTCTAGGGCACATAATGAGGAAAGAGGGCTTGGAAAATCTGATACTTATAGGACAGATTGAAGGCAAGAAAGACAGAGGAAAACAATTCATTACTTAGTGAACTTGAGTAAACAGAAGGAGGAACAAGGTTTAGGAGAGATAACAAAAAGACAAAATTAATTAAGAGCTACAATGAACAGGAAATTGTGGAGAGCCAAGATTGGCTACATCATGAAGAGACATGGCACATAAAAGAAAAAGAAGTATTCAAAATAACCAAAATTAAGGTGTAACAAATATTTTTCATTTGGAAATCTAATTATATTGGATAAATTCTAGTATTAAAAATATCAAACCATATAATAATTAACAATGTGTATTCATTTATATATTTTCTGTCCCATCTGTAGTGGGAAGGGAGTTAAATCAAGTTAATAAATTTATGAATGATTACTTCCCTTTGTCATTTTAATAATCTATACACATAAAATATTTCCTAAGTAAAATGAACCATTTAGTTAATCAGTTCCTTTGCTCCTACATTTCTTAGATTGCAGTCTTATTTGTTCAAACCTTTCATGCAAGACATTCAAATACTTTGTCTATTAAGTGATCAACTTGAAATAGGCTTTGTCATTCTGTTGCTAATCTTTTTATTCCAAGAGTTGTTTCTATTTCACTGTTATATTAAACATACAAAATATTTAATATGAAAAGATATTGAGCAAAACGTGATTTAAATAATATCAGGAGTATTCAATGTGATATAATGGAATATGCATACACCTGTGTTCCCTCTCACTGGAGTGTGATTGGCTGATGTCCGTCATAAATACCGACGGACGTGTAGAAGAGAAGAGAGCCTTAGTCTGAGAGCTAAGTCTATAATGACACCCATTGGACTATGCCATTGATCTACACTTCTTACCTGTGACTACAACGTGTATCAGTCGATTACTGCTACCATATTCTACTTGGTTATAGTAGTCAAAACCACTTAGCTGCTTCATTCAAATATATCCCTTTCCGAGACATATCATGATGAATAAGAGATACCATTGAATGTCTAAAAAGTATAAGAGGAACAGGTTAATTAAATGGTTCATTGGTCTCTATTTTAGTCGTGAAATTTTTATCTCCACCTTATTGAATCTTAAAACACATTTTCAAGACTTTTGTTTCATTGTATCTCACTATTAAAATGTTTTAATAATTGCTTTCATTTTTGACAGCACAGGTACACAAGTATTTATAAAAAACACTATCGTAGACTGGATACTGTATTTTACTCTAAATCTAGAAATAGAAATGAAAATGACTGAAATTTGTTTCATTAATTTTGAAAACTGAATTAGAGTGTGATTCTGGCTTTTCTATTGGTGGTCACCTTCTTTCGAACTAAAGCTATCCTGATGAGATTGCTGCCAATAAAGAGATCAAGCAAAGATTTTTAAAATTTTCTTGACCTGCAGATATGCAGCTGATGATGGACTTTTTTTTATTAATGTCATAAATATTAAATATATGGCAACTGACAAGAACAATCGAGTCCTCCATGTTACAATCTCTGATAAGTTCAAATAATATTTTTTCACTTACAGTAAGTAAACATCCTCTCGAGAGTTGGTTCCATAGAGCAGTGGTTTGTTGGGGAAGCTGTTCAAGTGGAACTTGCATACTAGTGACTTTTATTGCCTTTTTTGGGGTGAAATTATTTTTAAAAAAAAACACTATTTTTCATTGTTATTCTCACTGATGGAATTCAGAGGAAATGTGGGTGGTTTGCTGCAATGTAAGTGGCATGGCTGTTCCTTTCTGTGAAGGTTAGGCCTAATGGAAGAAAGGAATTCAGAATTCATTTAGTCTAGGCCATAAGATGTCATGTAAAAATGATGGGACAGCTACTGTAGCCAAGGACTTACTCTATCCAGTGGTGTTAGTGTAGAAAAATAGTGTTTTTTTTTAATAATTTCACTCCAAACAAGGCAATAAAGCCACTTCTAGAATGCAAGAGGTTATTAAGAGTGAATGAAACAGGACAATAAAAGAACATGAACTAAGAAGATAACGATTGACATTTCATTTAAATGTCAATTCTCACTTGTGTATTTGCATTCTATCGTCCATTTTCCTTAAAACCTCTTTGCTTACATGATGTAGTTATGTTTATCTATCTATCTATCTATCTATCTATCTATCTATCTATCTATCTATCTATCTATCTCTTCCTGTCTATCTATCTAGGTTCAGATATATCTATCTAAGTTCAGATATGTATATCTATTTATTTCAGTCTGTTTCTTTCTTTCTATCTATCTATCTATCTATCTATCTATCTATCTATCTATCTATCTATCTATCTATATGTGTGTGCAGAAATGAATATTCTAACATTCAAGATGTCTTAGTTTTCTGTGATTTTCTACAGCAGACACCAAACCTAAAAAAATTTCCCATTTAATGATTAATGAAAAATTCACAAATAATCAAATCAAGTTAAACCAGAAAAAAATTGGAGGCTCAATTGTATGTTGAATTCAGTCACTATACTTTATATATATATATATATATATATATATATATATATATATATATACACACACACACATATATATATATATGTGTACACACACACTCACACACACACACACACACATATATAATTTTCAAGCAGACAGAAGATGACAGTTAACATTGCATTTAAATTTTTGAAAATTGTAATTTACAGGAAAGCAAGAAGGCAGAAGAAAGTTTCACAAGCAAGAAGTGTGAGAAAAGAAATTATTATCATAGAAATTATTATTACAACTAGCAATTTCAACAGTGAAACCTAGCTGCCAATCTAATCTCTATGTGCCATGTCCTTTCAGGATGTTGGTGGTCATAGCTCTCCACAACTTCCTGTCCTTTGTAGCTCTTAGTAAATTTTGTCATTTTGTTATCTCTCCTAAACACTGTTCGGTGATCCATTTATACAAGCTCATTAGGTGGGTTATACATTGTTTTGATTTTGCCTTCAATACATCCTGTGGGTATCAAATTTTCCAAGCTTCCTTCCTCATTACGTTCTCTAAAAATCTCACCTGTATCTTTCTGATCTATTCATAAGTGTTCTTTGCATTTTCATTTTCTCTAAAACTTTGTTGTTACTCACATGTTCAGTTCATGGCATTCTCAGCATTCTTCTGTAGAATCACATTTATACTGAAGATATAGGAGGACTGATATTACATAACAGTTCAGTACTCTTTCCTTTGTTGCTAACAAAATTTTCCTGTTTCTTAATACTTTGCTTAGCTTTTGGAAAGCATCTTTCACTATCCCAATGCTCTTTCAGATTTCATCATCACATTTTCCGTCCTTTTTTAAAATACTTCCCAGATATCTAAATTGTTGTACTTGCTTGATTTTGGTATCTCCGCTTTGTAATTTGCATGTTAGGTTGTTCCTTTTGCTGACAACCATGCATTCTGTCTTCATGTAATTGATTTTTAATCCTTTCTTCTTGCTTTCCTTCACTACCTTCTGTATGCATTTTTGTAGTTTTCTTTCTTTGTTTGCTATTAAAACTGTGTCATCTATATAACTTATATTGTTAAGATTGTTACTACTAATAATGAATCATGGTAGGACTTCTAATTCTCTCAGAATCACCTCACTGTATAGTTTGAATAAGTCCTGTGAGAAGACACATCCTTGTCTTATACCCCTTTCTATTTTTGTATATTTGCTGAATTCATTTTCTAACTCTATGCAGGTGGTTTTCTCCCAGTATAGGTTTTCGATTATTCTAGCATCCTTCCTAAATATGTCAACGTTACCGAGCAGTTCCATCAGTTCTTTATGACATACTTTATCAAATGAGTTTGCATAATGTATAAAACATAGGTATATATCCTTTTGCACTTGTATTGCTCTTTCTGATATCATTCTGATCATAAATATCATGTTTCTTGTTCCAGTGTCTTTAATGAACCCGTACTATTCTTGTCCTATTTCTGGTTAAATTCTGCTGCATGCTCTATTCCTCAGAATTTGGATAATTAATTTTGTTATTTGGCTCATTAAACTGATTGTCTAATGAAGTCCACATTCATTTACACCTGGCCTCTACTGTGCTTGAATTCATGAAGTCGAGGTATCAATTAGCAAAGCTCATCAGAACAATTATCATGAAAATATTGATAGAAAATGCAAAGGAAAGTTACATTATGGTGGTAGGAAAGTGACTGAAGCTGAGATGCCAGGTCAGGACCAATAATGGAATTTGTTCTATCCCTGGATTTGCTGTAATTTTCAAAGAAATAAACAGGAGCTATTAATTTTGGAGCACCAATAATAATAATAATAATAATAATATACAAAATATGAGGATCTTGAATTGGAAATATCAAAAATGTGGTGCATGTAGACAATAAATCCAGTTGTGGTTGTGGCCCTGGGTTTGACTGGAAAAAGTTCTGATAGACTGATTGAAAAGATCCCTGGAAGCTCATGGCTTAAAGAAATAGAAAAATTGTTCTTACAAGCACAGCTCACACCTTACAAAGGGCTTTATCAATGTAAAATGGGTGTGTTCTGAGGTTGTTTTATTTCTATTCTTTTATTTTTTTAGAAAAATGTTCAGTGGAAATTGTCATGATGCCATTTCTGACCTTAGGTCTCTGGTTGGGACCTGGAAGGAAATGAGTATACAACACAAATCAGAAGAAGAAATAATAATGATAATAATAATAGTAATAATAATAATAATAAAAGTAATAATAAATATTAATTTAATTACATGATTTTTGAAATCTTTTGGAAAAGGCATATTAAAGTTATGAGAATTTTTTAAATTTCAGAATGCATCACTCTTGCTTAATATTTTTTATGCATCGTTAAAAAGCAATGAAAAAATAATTTCATTTGTATGATGTCTTATTCCAGCATGAGACATGTAGAAAGGTCACAAAGAATGATAGTGACCTTTGACAAAACACAGGAAAAAAATATATCTGAATATTTGCTTTTTGAAACAAAAACTGCTTTTCTATGCAAGCGTGAAAGCAGGAGTTTGTATTGCTTGCTTTTCATTTTTTAAAATTTTTTTCTCATTTCAATAAGTTTGAATAATGGTTAGTTTTTATGCCCTGAAGCAAAGTGTACGTATTTGTGAGAGAAGAAAGATGGCATTGTTTCAGGATGGAATTTAAGAGGAAAAAAAATAATAAGTACTGGAAGTTTACATGTGACACTCATTTCAACATAACATGCCTCCATAGAAACAAAAGAGAAGAAAAAAAAAACAATAGCAAGTAGAATTTAACAATGAGATTGTCTTTCTAACTTGCAGTGAAATATCAAAAGGTGCATGAAATTTGTGAGACACAAACTTGCATCTATTTTTTCGTAGTTATCTTGTTTCAATGTAACAGCTGCCTTATATGTTAGGCTACAGAAAACATCTGGTTGCAGTTATCCAAATCTAACCATAAAGTCATACTTTGTTGAAATCTCATTTAAGATTTATTCTTTCTTTATTATTGATGACCTGCATTGCTCTCTGCAGAATGATATGAGAATTATGATTAAAAAAATGATTGAATTTAAGATGAAAACCTTCTGTGTGTTGTGTCCTTTCAGGACGTAGGTGATCATGGTTCTCCATAATTTCCTGTCCTTTCTAGCTCTTAATAAATTTTGCCTTTGTATTAGCTCTCCAAAACCTTGTTCCAACATCCATTTACTCAAGCTGACTAGGTGATGAGTTACATCCTGTCTTCAGTCTGTCCTGTGAGTATCAATATATATATATATAATTAGATTTGTTACCCCTTAATTTTGGTAAAAAAATTGGTTATTTTGAATAATTTATTTTTCTTTTATGTGCCATGTCCCTTCATGATGTAGCCAATCTTGGCTCTCCACAATTTCCTGTTCATTGTAGCTCTTAATTAATTTTGTCTTTTTGTTATCTCTCCTAAACCTTGTTCTACCATCTATTTACTCAATTTCACTAAGTAACGTATTGTTTTCCTCTGTTTCTCTTGCCTTCAATCTGTCCTATCAGTATCAGATTTTCCAAGACCTCTTTCCTCATTATGTGCCCTAGAAATTTCACCTGTATCATTCTGATGTTAAGTACAAATATCCTTTTTGTTTTCATTTTCTCAGTATCTTTCTGTAGAACCACATTTCTGTTTTTTCAAGTCTCTTCTTCATCTGTGAGGAGATTGTTCAGCATTCACTGCCATATAGGAGGACTGATATTACATAAAAGTTCAGTACTTTTTCTTTGTTGCTAACAAAATTTTTCTATTTCTTTATACTCTGCTTAACTTTTGGAATGCATCTTTGGCTATTCCAATACACCTTGGGATTTCGTTGTTAATCTTTCCATCCTTTGTTAAAACACTTCTCAGATATTTAAATTGTTACTAGTCCAGAAATGAATAATAACTGACAATCTAAGACAGAGGTTAGCAACCTTTTGGAGAAAGGGGGCCAGAAAGCTATGCATTGTCTCAGAGGAGGGCTATGAATATTAAATTTACTATAATAAGTAGTCTCAACCTCAGACTACTCCATCCAGAAGATTGACTTGGTCTGGAGGTTTAAAGAGAAACCAACAAAGTTAATATTATATTATTTAAATAAGGTTCCTTATTTTACTGCAGGAATAACAGGATAATAACTAACTCAATCAACAAAAAATGTAAATTCCTTACTACAAATAAAATACAATTAGAAATGACAAACTATTGAGACACTTGTTTCTGCTTATTGTTAATAACTTCTCTACATCAGGTGAAATATTTGCAGCAAAACATCATCCAGGTGGTCATCAACCAACCTTGTTCTAAAAATGACTTTTACTATATTTCATTTTTGAAAAAATTTGCTCACAAGCATATGTACTTCCAAATAAGGATGCCATCATTTTCACATTATTCAATAGGCTTTTATATTTTCTGCTGAGCGAAACATATTTTTTGTAGAAGTCAGCAGTGGATTCGGAATTAAATTTTGTTTTCAATAATCCATCAGATTGTAAATCGATTAAATCCAACTGATATTTTTCTGACACTTGCTTCACAAATTAATTAGATAATTAATGTCTCGGTGTTAAGTTGATGGGCTGGACAAAAATCCTTCATGGACTGGATGTGGCCCAGAGGCTGGAAGTTGCTGAACCCTGACCTAAGACATACAAAATTGTAATATTACTACTAATAGTACTAGTTTATAAAAAGATGACAACATATTCAGGAAGATCAGGAAAGGCTATATGGTTAGATTTGAATGCAGCTGGTAGTTTCCTTGGCCTAATTCTTAAGGCAGATGCTACATTAAGGTAGGCTCTCTGGGGTAAAACGAATATGAGTCGGAGCTTTGCCAAAAGGTTATAATCCATGATTTTTGTTTTGGGCTGCATAGTGATGGTCTGTATAGATGCAATATAAAGTAACTGAAATTAATATAGAAAAAATACGAGGTCTGTCTGAAGCGTAATGGGACAAGTTTTACAAGCAATTTATTTAAATTCCAAAAAATAAACCACATTGTTTCTCCTTCAAAGTAATCCCCGTCCTTGAATCTAATGCACTTTTCCATCATTCTCTACCATGCTTCTACACACTGCTGGAAGGATTCTTCTTGGATGCCCCTCAGCTCTGTCATTATGGCCCTCTTGATGGCCTCCACACCTACAAAACAGGTCCTCTTGAAGATCCCCTTGAGCTTGGGGAAAAGTAAAAAAAAAGTCACATGGAGCAAGATCAGGTGAATAGGGAGGTTGTTTCAGTATGGCAATATTTGTCTCATCCAGGAACTGCTGGATGCTCAGGACATTGTGAGTAGGTCTGTTGTTATGCTGAAGTAGTCACAATTTGTCCTGCTACAACTCTCGTTTCTTCTTGTGCACTGAGCAAAGCAAACACCACAGGATCTCTTTGTAGACTTGCTGATTGATAATCTGGCCCTATGGCAAGAACTCACTGTGGATGAGACCCATAGCTGACACAGCACACAGTCCTGATACTTTTCAGACAGACCTCGTACTACAGGATGCCTCACAAAAAACAGGAAATTTTAGATTTACTATATGATGAAAAAAATTAACTAACATATAATAAAAAATTAAATTTTTTTAGTTTAAACACCGCATATAACATTTGTGTTTTTGCTCTGTTTTAAGCTACTAAATTTCTATCCTTTGCTTTTGTTTCAAATAACTATAACAAAAATTACAACAATTAAATAAGCTGTACCAAATCTCTTGCTTTTCTGTGGGGCACCCTCTAGTTCAAATAATAATTAATAATGTAAATTAGTGATGGAAGTTCAGGTCTGATTCATATTTATTATTGGCTGTAGAGTAGTTGTAATAAATGTTCAGGTAGTTGTAATAAAAACAAATTGAAATTAAGATGAACACATTACTAGTCCAAAATAATAGCTAATCTAAAAATACAACATCATTATTTTACTACTAATAGTACTAATGTATGAAAAAACAATTACAAGAACAAATGAGAAAAAAAAGAGAAAGAAAAAATGCCAATAAGAGAAAAGTAATATTAAAAAGAATAAAAATCAGAGAAATACATGGCTAACATAAAAAAAGATGGAGGTGTATAATAAGTAAAATGATGAAAGAGTGGTCAGAGAAATTTAAGAGTAAGGTTGGTCAGAAGGGCAAAGGAATTAATGTATGCTCATCTCATCTTGGTTAGTGTTCTAAGAATTTTTTTTTCTATTTCTTAAACAAGGCATTATCAAATATTATTATTTTTTGACAAGTATTTCTTGTTCACTTTTTTTCATTACAACTCTCAAGGCTTCAACAGTCATTAGCAAACAATATTGATAACAAACAATAAAGAATAAGCCTGCAATTAAACTCAAATTTGTATCCTTTTTCTTTTGGAAGCTTGTCAGTTGTTTTACTAGTCAGGCTACAGAAACTGTCTTGTTGTAGTCATTCAAATTTAACCATAAACTCATTCTTTATTCAAAGTTCATTTTTTATTATTATTGCTCATCTGCATTGCTTACTGATGAATGAAGAATGATTCTTTGAGTTATGATTAAAAGGCAGCTGAAATGAAAATGAAAGAAATACTAGTCAAAAAATTAATAATAAGTAAAGAAAAATTTGAATGAAATAAAGATTTAAAACATTGATAAAAAAATAAAGAATAAGCCTTTCAATTAGACTCAAAGGTAGCTGTTACATTAAGTATAAGGGTCCAAGCCTGGCAGAGATTTATTTACATCCAATTGGTATTGCTTCTGAATGATAATCTGAGAATTGCAATTAAAAAAACAAGGATTCAGTTTCTAGTTCCTTCTAAAGTCTACTCAACTCCATGCTTCTAACATTGCTACCTAAACTCTGAAATTTTATTTACTTCTATATATTTTTATTTACTTATATATCTTTTTTTACCTTAATAGGTAGATAGGTTCACCTATCGTCTGGTTCACATTCGTCCCTAGTCTTTTGAACAGGAGTAGAGGTTCATCCCTTGTTTCCTGTTCAGGATTGGGTTTTCAGTTTCTTCTAAAGTCTACACCATGTCTATCCTTCTAATGCCTTTGCCTAAACTCTGAAATTTTATTTACTATTTATTTCTTTCCCTGCCTGAATAGGAGTAGATAGGCTTGCCTATCGTCTGGTATCTCTAACCTGGTCTTTTGAACAGGAGTAGAGGTTTATCCCTCATTTCCTGTTTAGGATCAGGTTTCAGGCTCTTTGCAAAGTTTTTTCATTTTCTTTCACTCCCAGTAGCCCCTTGTGTCTTAGTTGCATTACCACCTTGCTTGGGGTGAAATGATTAGAAAAAAATTAAAACAAAAGAAGAAACAATTTTTGTAAAACATTTGAAATTAAGATGAAAGAAATCCATGGTTTTCCATAACATCAGTCATCATCATATTTAAAAGTAGTTCACAGAGTAAATATAAAATTCTGGTATAGCATAATGGCTTTATAAATTCTTTTCTAATGAGAAAAAAGTAATGATTTTGGGAGTTAAGCTTTTTGACATATTTCATCTTTGGATTCTTAAAATTCATTATAATTGCTATCATAAGACACACAAAATGTGGAGACATTAAATTCTTTTAAACATTTTGTACATTTATGTTTTAGTAACTGTATTGAAAAAATTGCCTATCTTGTGAAAATAATCTACACACTTCCAAAATACTGTAGCTAGCTTTTATCATAAAGGTAACTGTTACAGAGCCATCAGATATCATAGCTAGCTTTTATCATAAAAGGAAATGTTATGGCGCCATCCAATATTGTAGTTAGCCTTCATCAAGAAGGTAAATATTATGGAGCCATCCAATATTATAGTTAGCCTTTATCATAAAGGTAACAATTATGTCAAATACTGCAGCTAGCCTTTGCCATAATGGTAAAGGTTACTTGAGCTGTCAGATATTGCTGTAAGCCTTTATCATAAAGGTAAATATTGTAGTCATTGATAAAGAGCTACAACAGTTCAATAGTTTTCAAATGGAAAAAAAAAACATTGCTCAACATTGAACTATCTTTGATCTGCTATACTTTGAAAGATTTCCATCCGTGCCATAAACAGCCATGTGTTGCTTGCAAAGAAATGGTAAATCTTCCAGCTGTCAGCAGCACACTTTGCCAGTAAGGCTTTTTTGTAGTGCATAAAAAGTACCACTTCTGAAGAAATCTGATGTGCAGGTGTGTCTGAAGTTTACTAAGGAGCATTTAATTAAATGAGATACCTACGGAAATAATGTTTTGGTTTGGTGAGACAATGATAGTTCATATCATCAAGTTTAGAGGAAGAACAAAATCTCCAAAAGCCAGAGAACACCAGTCTTAACAGTCAATGATGGAGGCAGCAATGTAATAGGATGTAGCTCTTTTTCATCATCCAATGCAAGTTGACCTCAGACAATCAAATGAAGAATGAATTGAGCCATGTACGAAGATATATTAAACATCTGTCAAAGCTTTAAAAATGAAGTGCATTTGGGTATTTTAGTCAGACAGTGATCCTAAACATATCACCAATGAAACCAAATAGTAATTTAAAAATAAGAAATTCAACTTCTTAAAAAATGTCTCTGTCAATCCTCTTACCTGAATCTGATTGAACATTTATTTCTGTTTTTGTTAGTCTAGTAATTTGAATGAAATGAAGATCTGCGATGAAGAGTGATTCAGAAATACTAGTAAAATAGTGTTTGAAGTTAATGGCTACTTATGGGAAACACTCATTGCAAACAAAGGTTATTCTACAAAGAATTGAACTCTGTTTTATTCTGCCTTGTTTCAGGTATTGAATACTTTTTTGTTTTATTTGTTTCCTTGTAATTTTATATAAATTTATCCGTTGAAACTTTTGCATTTGTGTACACAATTGGATCAATTACTGTAAATTTAATATTCAAATTTAATCAAATAGCAAAACTTAAACATTTAAATCTCTATTCAATTAACATTCAAAGTCTGTATTATGCATGATTTAAATATAACTAAACAAATTCAAAATTTTATCTTATATACACTAATCTTATGTCATTTATAGAATTATTTTACAAAAATATTACATCATTATAAAAATAATGTCTTTTTTAAGAAGGTAAAAGAAAACTTAGTCAGTTATGTGCCATGCATGATACACGTTTAGGCGACCATGTATTTTTAATACATGACTGATGAGGTAGATTTTTTCTTGCAGTTGGTTGCCATTTCTTTCTGTGATAGACCACTTGCTATCCAAGGCTATAGAACTCAGTCTGTCCTCCTATTTACCCATAGCTGGGGGGAAGAAGAAGGGGAATCATACCTTTCACAAGGGTATTAGCACGTAAGTGAATGTAATGGATTATGTGTTAACACCCTTGGGAAAGGTATGAAAACTACTGTATGCATACTGTGAGTTATGCCCACATTAGAGATGTTAAAAATATCTTGACCCAGTCAAAATGGGATAAAAAATCATGTCTGGGCAGAATTTTGGAAATGGGCACTGCTGAAAAACTTTCAATGCCACCTGCTGAGAGAGAGAGGGAGAGTAAGGGAGAGAAACATATACATAGATTATTAAACCTTAATGAATCTTAGCCCCTTCAAGTCAATCATTATCTATCTTCCCTATCCTTAAAATCTTCACTTCTTACCACCTCCTCTTTAACTCATATCACACCTCATTCATTATAACCATTTTAACAGTAACCCTCTACCTTGAGTGGCTCACAAGCTTTTTATTGGTTGAAATTTAGTATAAAAAAAGAATGAAATGCATCACTATCTATCTATTTATTTATCTTCCTTATCCTCATAATTTTCACTTCCTATCACCTCTCACTCATATCACACCTAATTCATCATAACCATTTTAACAGTAATCCTCTACCTTGGGTGGCTCTCGAGCTATGTATTTGGTGAACTTAAGTATAGAAAAAGAAAATTTATAAGATACATGTATCATGTCCATAAAGAAATATCTAAGTAGAAAATTAATTATATTGTCACTGTGTTGTATCCATAAAAAATTAAATAAAAATTAATTATTATAATTATCATTAATTCACTATTTCTAAACTAATGAGAATTGACACCATATTTCCCTTCTACACGCAAAAACATGTAACAATCACAGAAGCAATTAACATGGACAGGCTGTCAACATGTGCGTCAACAAACATTTCAGTCCTTTTTCAAGGCCATAATAGTAACATTTATCTCTTAGCACTCAACAAAAATTTGAGGTAAGAAAACCCCAGATGATTTTCCATCTAAAAATTACCTAGACGCTCATTACACACATCTATAAAAAAAAAAAAAAACTTACAGGAAAGACTGTATACACTATTTATTCTTTATCTTATAATTCTGTCAGATTACAATCCATATTTGATTAACATTTGACCAAATTATAGAAGTGGGTGCAAAAAAAGATTATGAAACATTAAAAAAAATAGTTTTGCATATTGAATATATTATAATTTATAATGTTGCTAAAATAAATGTACAGTTTAATAGTAAAATACTCACACAAAATGTACTAAATGGAAATGTGGTTTGTAATCCCGTGGATAGTGAAGTAAATGCCCTTCCCAATTTCTTTTGAAATATTGCGTTAGCCAAAATGTTCGTTCGGTTACTAAGAAGAAAATGTTCTTAAAACGAATCAACTTCTTGGTCAACTCAACATTAGTAATTAAAATTAATGAAGCTACTGTTTTCATTTTAATTATATAAGCTGTTGATAATGATAATAACACTTTATTTTTTCATTTGATTTTATTAGAAGACTAATTTAAGGTCAAAAGTGATAATAATAATTAAAAAAATATATTATGATTCAAACTCGAAGCTGTCTTCTGTGCTCTGAAAAAAAATCGCAAAATAAAAGGCGGCCTAATTTCTATTTATCTCCCTTTCATTGTAACGCATACAAGATTTGCCTCCCTTGTTCTCGTCTGGCTGATTCCGTTTTTACAATATTTTAAATAATTAAATCAACCGGTATCTTTGAGTTTAAATGTTTCTTTCTTTTTTATCTATGTTATTAAATAAAATAGAAAAATAGTGCCTGTTGACAATTAAAGTCATTTATGATTTAAGAACAAACAATTTCAAATATATTTGAGTTCTCACAACGCATACATTGTGACATTACATAACAGACATATAGTTTAGATTTTAAAAAAATCACATTCATGTGACATTTAGTACGTTAAAAAATGAAAAATAGCTCATCATATTTAAAATAGAAGTCCAAAGTTATCACAGGACTTGAAATCTTGACAATGACTTAAGTCAGTTGAAAAAGCTTGAAAAATATTTAAACATGATCTGTGGACAGTGTGTTCATAAGTTAAATCCTAACATCCAGAAATTAATTTGGGAGCAATATATAAAAATACGATAAACTCATTTTGTCTATTTTATTTAATGTATTTAATTGAACATTTACAGACTACATAGGCCAACAAATGCAATATCAATCATAATCTTCTGTTTTCTTAATTCTCTTTTTTACTGTTCTTAGTATTTTCTTTTCATATTCTCTAACACTCCTTGTGTCTTTGTGGGTCTATTGCTTTGTTTGAAGTGAAATGATTAATATATATATATATATATATATATATATATATATATATATATATATATATATATATATATATATAGGATTAACACAAATAAAATTTGTGACTTAGCTGATTGATGAGTTATTGGCTTTCGAGAAAAATAATCTAGATGAAGAGGAGGTTTGATCCCTGCCAGTGAACTCACTTACTTTACTAATAGACAGAATACACACTATTTAATAAATGAAAATAGCAGGGGGGTCTATTTCAAATATGGAGTGTCCATTATAATAACATTTGAAGTAATATATGGTGTCTGGAAAATACAGTAATAGAAAATTAAAAAATTTTGACAAAGTCGGAAAATTCAGTAACCATGAAACAGAAGTCGATTGAAAATTGATTTTAGGGCAATTCTGGAGTGGGGATTTCTGAGGCTAAGCCACCCTCCCCCATATTTTTAAATGAATTTTCCGTTACCAAATGTTCCTAAATTCATATATATATATACTATATGATGGTTTCGTGTAGGATACAGGTTTAATTCCTGTCAGAGGATATATATTTTCTATGAAATTTCTCGGACATTGAGGCTGGTAAATGTAGTTAATACTGTTTATTATAACCAGAGCATTTACTTAAATATTTTATCTATATAAATAATGTACAAACAATAAAATATATATATATATATATATATATATACACAAGGTGTCTCAAAAAATGTATAATACACGCTTTTACCGTGCATAGCTCTAGTTAACTTGTTTTCTTTTCAGATTTACAACTCTGTATTAATGTCTTCCTAACTTAGCTTTGAACAAAGAAAGTTCAACCTGAAATGATAACATTTATAGTAATAAGAAATATATATATATATATATATATATATATATATATATATATATATATATATATATGTATGTATATATGTGAGCACTTTTTGAAACTGGCTAGAACGGGTCAATTTTGGAGGTAATATCCATCCTATAATTGATTTAAGTGAACGAAGATTTTATGTGCATGTGTTTCACAAAAATTTTTACTTACTCTTACAACCCATAACTCATTATTTCTTTTTTTCATCCCAAGCAAGGCTGGAGTGCTACTAATACGTAAGGGGCTACAGAGAGTGTAAGGGAAAAGACTGGGTATAGGGGGGAGTTGAGGAAAGGATAAAAAGACGAATGGGGATCAAGGCAACAGAAGATATCAATTGATGTTACATTTCAATTTTTGAAGATTATAGTTATCAGGGAAGCAAGTAAGAGGAAGGAAGTTCTGCTGTTGTGAAGTGCAAGAGAAGAAGCTGTTGGAGTTGAAGAAGCAGTTACATCTAACTGTTGCGACAGTAAAAGGGCAGAACCGAGATGCCAACTTAGTAACATGCTTAAATTCATGCAGTTGGGCACTGGTGAAAATAGTTCATCAGAGCAGATGCCATGAAAATATTTATAGAAAAAACAGAGGGAATCCACATTACGTCAATGAGAAAGTGACTGGAGTCGAGACCCCAAGTCAAGACAGATTACAACACATATCTCTCTTTGGATTTTGTTGAGAACCTTGTGATGAACAGTGGGGGGCACCAGACCATATATGGTAATAATATTCCATGTGTGGATGAATGGTAGATTTGTAGATGTGAAGGATGAACTAGGACAAGAAAAATTGATATTTACTTTTTAATGGCCACAAAAAATGGATTATCCAGCAAAAAAACATTGAAAAAAGTTAGAAAAGCAAAAACACACCAAAAATAATAGATGCTAAGCATTAAGAACATTTGCTAAAGGCATGAAAGCAAACAAACTGCCATCTTTACATACCAGTCACAAAGACAATTGTGTAAGCTGGGTGAAGATGTACATGAAAACTAATAGTAATTTTTAGTAATAAATATAGAACTATATTGTATAGACGTGACTGTAAGACTAGAGGTTAGATCTTTCATGTATATTTTTATAGGGCTATATTTGATGAATCTAATCTACAGAAAGATACTGAAAATTCCATGAATGGAGTAACTAAGCAACAAGGAAGTTTTAAAAAAAATGGCAACAGAAAGAACAGTTATAATCAAAATCAGGAAAAGATAGCTTGGACATAATGAGGAGAGAGGGTTTGGCAAACCTGACCTCACAGGGCATATTGAAGGCAAGAAAGATAGGGGGAGGCAATGAGTCACATAGTCAGCAAGAGAAAGAACACTTCTACTCAGAATCAGGAAAAAGAAAGCTGAAATTCCTTTGAGGAAAGAAGGTTTAGAAAACTTAACCCTCAAAGGGAATATTGAGAGCAAGAGAGATAGGGGATAGTATATTTATTGATGCTTATTTTAAAATTTCAGTTACATAAAAATTGCCATGAGTGATAAGAAAGATAGGATCTTGTACATGAAAAACTATCAAGCATTAGTCATACGTAGAAATAAGTTCAACCGCAACTTTAATCTAAAGAATGACACACTTATTAAAATAGAAGATAACTTACTTAGATGGAAAATTCTTGAGAGTGACACTGTTGAATCATACCAAAATATAAATCAGATTTTTTCAAATATCTCCTTTCCTAAATGATTTACTCCTTTCCCAAGCTAACATACATCACTATAAAAATATATTAAAATATATAATATACATAATTTAATTTCTCAAACAAAAATAATAATTACATTATAAAATGTTGTGAATATAATATTTACTGCAATGTTTTATTTAGTGAAATTAATGTATGTGTACATTTAGGAAAAACGTAATTATTTGGGACTGACTCATATGGCCCTGGTTGGTTATAAAAGATATTCATGTGGATCAACTAGTGAGTCTACCCTCAAGATTGCGGTGTAAGTTATGCCTGATGTGCCAGTGGTAGAGATACCTGAACTGCCTGAGTTTCGAGAAACCCATGAAGCTTCTGGAGGGTTGACTGACTCTCCAGTAAATGATGCAATGATTTCTCCAGAGTACACTGAAATGCCAAATGCTACCAAGATGCCTGAGGTATGGCAGTTGGGCCAAATTTGGAAGTCGCATCCAGATTTCAGGATTGGGTAGCCAAGTAAAGTCTGGAGGGTGTTGTAAATTATAATATTTATTGTAATATTTTATTTAGTGAAATTAATGTATGTGTACATTTAGGAAAAGCCTAATTATTTTGGATAGACTCATTTGGCCAGGGGAGTGGTGGTTCACCCCTGGTTGGTTATAAAAGATGGACATTTGGGCTAATCAGGTGCTAGTGAGTAGAAAGTACTGCTTGCCATGCTGCTCCAGTGGGAGAAAGTTGACAACTACTAATTGTGCTGCAGAAATGAAATACATAAAATAAATCAATAACAACATTTACTCACTTTCATTAATTAGACGTTTAATTTACATCACTTAACATCCTCCATGTTTTATTTTGACATTCAGTTAGCCTGAGTATATTTATAAGCATTCTTAATTTAAAAAATTCTGAAAAACTAATGACATTTTGCATCTGTGTATAAATATTTGTTGTAAAATAAAATCTTTACATTTGCCTTGATAAAGCCCATTAGAGGACAAAAAATATGTTAGCTAAGATAAGTTTTCCTTTTGCCTTTAGTCATATATATATATATATATATATATATATATATAGACAAACCTTTCATCTGTGAGCCCAAATGCCCCCTCTACCCCATCAACTGACTTTGGATGCAATGGACAAAATTTGCAGGCAAAATAAAAAAGTTTGCAGGAGAAAAACTTCCAAATCATCAGCGATGTATTTCAAAATTTGCGGGTTTAGCAGAACAAGTTGTATTAGTTCTCAAAATCACCACTTGGTGGCACTAGTAGGCCTTTCAGTTGTAAACAAAAACAGAAAGTACGATACATTAGTATTTGTGCAAGAAAGTAGCTGTGAGAAATCTATTATTTTTGTCATTTTGATTAATATATCTATATTAAGTATATATTTATTTATACCATATATACATGCTTATAGTATTTACATTATGATCATAACACACTCTAGTGGTTTTATAACTAAAAAATAATCCCTTTCCATCAATGGACAATCAGCTTTAATGGACCACCCCTCTCTTCTATTAGTCCAATGATGAGAGGTTTGTCTGTATATTATATTCCAGACACCAGAAAAAAAGTCACCAAAAATAAAATCTAACCAAAATTAAAAATTTGTAGTTATAGTAGAAATGAACCAATTTTCAGCCAACCGCTGCTCATTTGGGTAAATTGAAGTTTTTGCACCCTGAAAACAGTTAAATACAAAACTTTGCATCATGTTATAGTCAGCCAACTCAAAAATGCCTATCTATGTCAAATGAGTCTTTTTTTTTCCTTAAAGAGATAAGTTTTGCAGATAGAGATCAAAAGACTCAACATCTAAAAATACATGGCAGCTCCTCTAAATCAATAAACTTGTACTTCCTTTTCTCCTGTAAACTTTGTGCAATGACATTTACTAAAATTTATGAACTTTTTCTATGTCAGACATATGTCGATTTCTATGAACATTTCAAATAATAAGACTGCTTAATATGAAAAGTTACAACATTAGAAAATTTAGTTAAAACCATCTTTACATTCTTCATTTTATGTGCCATGTCCTTTCAGGACGTAGGCGATCATAGCACTCCACCTCCCTCTATCCCTTGCAGCTTTCAGCAAGCTCCTTCCTTCTGCTTCCTCCCCCAGACCACGCTTTGTCATCCACTTGCTCAAACTCATCAGGTATGTCACACACTGCTTTCCCTTGTCTCTCTTTCTCTCTATTCAACCCATGAGTATCAGGCTCTCCAGCCCCTCTTTCCTCATTATGTGTCCCAGAAACTTCATCTGCCTCTTTCTGATGTTAAGTATAAGCCTTCTCCTTGTTTGCAACCTCTCTAAGACCTCATCGTTGCTCACATGCTCGGTCGAAGTTTTAAATTATTGGAACTTTATTTATTCTATTGGGACTCTATTGGAAATTGCTAACAATACCATAGAATGGTGAACCTGTAAAAAGAACTTTAAATTAAACCACTTTGATAAAAAAGGAATCTAATTTCAACAGACTTACAAAAAGAAGCAAAAAAGGTCTCATGTTCTTGGACACATCTCTTCCGCATTTGTATAACAACAAATGCATTTGAATAAGAAAATGTTAAATTTTTCTCAAGCAGTTATTTAAAAGTAGATGACGACTAGACATGGCTACAATTAAAACACCAGGATTTACAGAGACTGCAATAAACGACTGGATTTTGATAATAGAGGCACCTTTATTTCTGTTATCACAGCCTGAATGACTGAAGTTGTAAAAATTTCTTGTTGCCCTTCAGAACATTAGCAGTCATGGCCCACCACAATGTTTTTTATCCTATTTACCTCTTAGTAAAGTTTGTCATTTTGCTATCCCCGCAATCCATGATCTACCATCCATTTACACAAGCTCAGTAGGTAGATTACATGCTGCTTTCCTCTGTCTCTCTTGCCTTCAATATATCCTGTGAGTTTCACATTTTCCAAGCCCTCTTTTCTCACAATGTTCCCTAGAAATTTCAACTGTATCTTTCTAATTCTATGTATAAGTGTCTTTTTCGTTTCCATTTTCTCTAAAACTTCATCATTGCTTATGTGTTCAGTTCATGGTATTCTTACCATCCTTCTGTAGAACCACATTTCTGTTGCCTCGTTTCTCTACTTTTGATGAGATGGTCCAGCATTCACTGATATTACATAAAAAATAATTTTAATAATTTAATTTTAAAATTATCACTTAAATTTTCAATTTTAAGTGTCCTTTTTGTTTCCACTTTTTTAAAAACTTTGTCATTGCTCACATGATTCTCAAAATATGATTATCTGAAGCAAGATATTTTATCAAAATATACCAGACAGGCTTTTGAGAACAACAATAAACTTCATCAGTTTATTTACAAGACATGTTATTTGTGTCAGATTGCATCAGCATCAGCAAAGGAAAAGTACAACATGAATTTTTGCAAGTATTAGCTAGAGCATCTGTCATTGATTCACAAAAGACCTAATGCCTACTCAATTAGGCAAACTAGCAGATGAGCTAATGCATTTATTGAACAGAAATTCCACAACCTTTGCAGTAAAACAAAAACAAATATGTAACACTCACAAAATATAGTAAAAATACACAACAACCAGAACAGAAAAGGCTCTGATAATATTGTAAAGAAGAAAAACCTAAAATATGCAAAGGTCACACTTTTACACCGACAAGGCAAGGATGTGTATAAACCTTGGTGAAGAACTGCTGCCAGGAAAGTTGGTTTACACTTTTGTTGCAAGACAATTTTTCTTGCCAGAATCTATCTTACACCTTTATAAGTCTGCCATTCATCCATACATCAAATATTGCTGTCATATCTGGTCTGGGGCTTCTGCTATGTATTTAGAGATTCTTAATGAAATACAAAGAAAAATCTGCAATGTTATCAGTCATGACCTGGCATCAAAGCTTCACTCACTTTAAAAGTTGCCTTTCTATAAATATTTCCATGGTAATTGTTATGATGCGCATTCATCTTTGGTACATAGATTTTATGAATTTAAGCACAGTACTGGATTGGCAGCAAGGTCTCATCATTTTACAAGTGAAATGGCGTCTAGATGGAACTGTAAGTTCTATGCTAACAGTTTCTTCTATCACACTTCTTTCTTGTGGAACTTTCTTCCGGCTTCTAGCTTCCTAGTCAACTTTGATTTTCAAAAAATTTACTTCTGTTTTCTTAATACTTGTTCTTTTATTATTCTCTCTCCTTAATAATATTTTTTTCTCATATTCTCTAACACTCAGTACCTCACCCCCTTGTGTCTTAGTGGCTTTATTTCTTTGCTTAGAGTTAAATGATTTAAAAAAAAGAGAAAAAGATGATCCAAGAAGTAAAGTAATCTTTAAATTTTAACAAGTTCTTCACCAGCTAACATTTAAATTACAGATTTAAAGATTTTTGACTTACATATAATCTTGGCTCCTACAGCTTGGTTCCAAAATGCTAAAACCCTTTTTGTTTTTTACAAAAATTTAAGCTTTGTTAAAATCATATATTGATAAAATAGTCCAACTTGCCTAATTTTGGCACCAGTCATAATAATCCTTCTTTATAATGTTTTCTTTTTCTCATATTCTCTCACATTCGGTAAACCCTTGTGTCTTAGGGATTTTATTGTCTTGCTTGGAATAAAATAATTTTAAAAAAGTTAAAAAGATGGCCCAAAAAGTAAAGTAATCTATAAATTTTAACCAGTTCTTGACTAACAACTCATTTACTGTAGTGTGGAAAACTAATTGCATGGATTGCATTAACTCTGACAGATCTGGAATTTATTGTACAAGAGCCATCTAACAAAATAAAATTTGTTATTGATACTGGTGTTAATATTTATATCTAACAAATATATATGACTATTAAAATGTTATTTGTACTAACATTTGTACTCAGATGATGGAATTTTTGAGTGCCTTTTCTTTCATAATCATTCTTTCAATCTGTTTATCTTGCATCATTGTACCCTGTCCATTTTTCTGACTTCATTCTACAGAGTTAGATGACAACCTTTTTCCCTCTATACATAATCAATCAGGCCTGATTTCAATGTTTTCCTTTGGATTACAGCTTTCAATGTTTCTCCAACCTTGCCTATAGGGGGCAACCAGTTTTGCCCTTTATATTTCATGCCACAATTTCATAGGGGATGGAATACAATAATCTTTGGTTATTTTATGTTCTAGGTGGGGCTTGATTTCAAAGGAGTATCTCTGAAGATTTGAACTACTTTTAATTACTATCCTGATATTGTATTTACGTCAGATCCTCTGAAACATTAGGTTTAAGCCTCCAAAGTTAAACCATTGGATTTTCCAAGAGATACATAGCATAACCGATTAAAGTATTGGTTAAAGTATATCTGATTGCAGTTCTGAGTTCAATCTCTAGGTAGGGTCATGTGGTAAAATCTTATATTTTGATTATTTATATTTTATCTAATGCCCTCATGTTTATTGTTATTAATGATAATAACAACAATTTTCATGCCTTTAATTAACATATTTCTTGGAAAGTTAAGATTACTTGAGTTATAATAACGAGACAATTTTTATGCCTTTTTTAAGAACTAATAATATATTTCTTGTAAAGTTGGGATTATTTGAGTTAGCTGAATAATAAGTGAAATTTTATGTCTTTTTTAAGAAGTAACATATTTTTTGTAAAGTTAGGACTATTCGAGTTAACTAAATAATGGAACAATCTTTTTATGCCTTTTTAAATAACATGACTTTCTTTTTATTGTTGCGACCATTTGAACCAGCTGCCAATGCAGCTGCATTCTTTGGTTTGTGATTCTAACTTCCAGACAAAAGTCTTCTCTTTGCAAAAGATAATGTTGAAAGCATGCATGATCTCTCAGATTGTACAGACATTTTTAAACAATCATCCATTATTATCAGTCTTTGGAATGAAAAATATGTTTGTTCCTTTGTTTCTCAGAATTTTGGGCCTTTTGTTTCAGATGACAGAAAAGCTAAAAGCTAAAATAATTTTTAAGGCATGAGTTATTGTAATTTATCCTGAAACTACAATACACAATATTTAAAGAAATGGTTTTATTATATTCATACTAACTGTTCATGTAAATTGTGGTATTACAGGTAGGATTTATTAAACAAATATAACAGGACATTTATTTTGTTTAATTGCATATAATATGACAAGTTATGGTAAATCATTTAATTGCATATAATGTGATGATTTATGGCAAAAAATTGACAATTGCATTTTTTTAAAAATTTTGATTTTTAATCTTTTTACCCTAAGCAAGGCAATAAAGCCATTAAGACACAAATGTGAGAGAATATAAGAAAAAGAAAACATTATTAAAGAGAGAGAACAATAAAAGAACAGAAATTAAGAAGACAAAGATAATTGATATTGCATTTAAATTTTTGAAGATCAATGTTGACAGGGAAGCAAGAAGCTGGAAGAGAGTTCCACAAGTGAGAAGTGCTAGAGAAGAAACTGTTAGCATAGAACTTACAGTTACATATAGCCATTTCTAATGTAAAACTGTAAAAACCTTGCCACTAATCTAGTACTGCACTTAAATTCATAAAGTCTAGGTACCAAAGTGGAAAGTTCATCAGAACAATTACCATGAAAATATTTATAGAAAAGTCACTGTGAATTTTTCAATTTTTGTAAAATTGGTATTAGAAATTTTTGACACTCAAGATTTATATTATATCATTAAAATCAGGAAGAAAGTAATTGTTATTGGTGAGTTATGAATGTAAGCATTACTGACAAAATAAGGGTATGATAAGGGAGTGGTAGAAAGATTTTGCTGACCAAGAACATCTTCCAAAAATATTCTGAATATTGGTGAATTTTGTTTTAAATGAGTTAAGCCGAGAACTTTTCAGCATGTGTATGGACGTGTATCATGAATCAAAATTTCTCATAGAAATCTATTGCAAATGAAGAAAAATGGATTTTCAGTGGTCAGGTATTAATGCCTTTTTTACTAGTGAAATAGAGATGTTCTATATGAAACACATGAACATTTCTTATAAAATGCATTGCACATTATTTTATTGTATAATAAATACATTGTAAATGATTGTATGGATGTGTTGTAAATAAATTCACTTAACAAATTCCTAGAATAAGTACTATGCTAACAGTTTTTTTTTTCTCATATTTCTTTGATTGTGGAACTCTTTTCCGGCTTCTTGCCTCAAAAATTTAAATGCAATGTCAGTTATCTACTGTCTTTTTAATTCCTATTCTTTAATGTTCCCTCTTCTTAATGGTATTTTTTCATCATATTCTCTCACAATCAGTAATCCCTTGCATCTTAGTGGAATTATTGCCTTAGTTGGGGCAAAAAAGAAAGAAAATTAAGTAAAAATAAATTTGAATTTGTATATAAACCAACTTCAACATAATTTTGACTGCAAATTTAAAGAGACAACACTTTTCTTCAAAGTTCGCTTTTCAAAGAATTTCATCTAAGAAAAAATGTGAATGATTTTGACATTGTCAGGAAATATGTTGTCTTTTTAAGCTCATTGTTTATTCATTCATTTCTTTGTTTTCTTTTTTTACCTCTTTTTCTTTTTTATTACTCCTTATTCTCGTCTTATTATTATGGAATCTTCTAGTCACTGCTTATTGAATTTTAAAGATGCAAAACATTTTCATTGAGAATAGCATGTTGTTCAATTTGTATTTTATCTCAAAGAAAAAAAAAACAACATTTTTCTTCTTAAATGATTGTTAGTTTTCAAAAGTTTAATCAGGCAAAAATCTCTCAAATGATTGCTCATCACCCTCAACCACACATCCTTAAAATAAAATTTAAAAAAATGAGGAAAAAAAAATGTTAAAATCCTTCTATCCCAACCCATCCCCACCATAACCTGCCTCTACCTTATAACTGAACCAGCACCACCTGACTAACTGACTGCCTTTCTATTCTACTTGGCTTGAACTGAAGTGCCCCTTCAGGAACTTCCTCATTATTTGCGTCCCATGGGGTCATTATCTCAAATAATCTTCTTGATGGGAGGGCCCACATAATTAGTTTTCAAGGTTTAAAAAAAAAAAAATTCCACTTCTAAAATATGTTCCTCCCAATGGATTTCATTTCTCCCTGCATGCACTACACCCAGCTCCTTCAGTAACCTGCCTGCACTGTGTAGGCGTTGAGGCATGATAATAACTTCTGCCCCATCCCCAAAAAAAAAAAAAAAAAATTAATGATGCCAGTGTTACTGCAAAGTACCATTAATGAAAAATGGTCAAATTAATTTTGTTTTAATCATTCATTTATGTGTTTAGATCCCCCTCGGATGATTTAATCTAATACATTCTCCAGCCCTCTTCAGGTGACATAGGACGTGTGGATGTGATCTGATTTAATCTCAAGAATTTGTTGGTAAGCCAGAGATGTGAGAAGAGGATTTTTACTTCATTACAGCCATGAGTGAAAAAAAGACAAAAAAAAAAAAAACAGGGTGTGGGGAATGGATGGTGCTTTTCAGTCAAAGTGTTTACAATTTGAAATCCTTTGAAACCCAATGATTTTTAATTTCTTGCTGGTGGCACATAAAATAAATATTTAACGATTTCACTTCTTTCATTTATATTATTTTAGTTTTTATATCATAAAAACACAAATGTTTATATAACTATTGTCACTACACCTATCTATTGTCTATCATGATGAATGGGTGTTCTCTCAGGGAGACCATGTGCCTTGAGTGCGTATTGGGACTTAAGCTCACCCCAGACCTCAAGTGGAACGCGTGAATGTGATCCATCTCCAAAGATGCTGGAAAATAATCTCCAGTTAGTATCTGACTCCTCATGCCATCCTCTGCCTTTACAAGATCCAGAACAGACTGAAAATGGAGTACTGCTGCCATATATGGGGAGGTGTTGCCTAGTCTTCACTTTCGAGTTTCAATAGAGTCCAAAAGCATCTACGCGCTCTGAGGCAGGGGTGATGAATTATTTTCCACCCAATGACCCCTTTCGCACAGACAAAATGTTGCAAGCCTCTTGCTACTCTATTACTATTTCCATGGAAAATGAGCTACATTCCTTAGTTCCACCAGTTTTTAACTTCATGACTAAGACCCACCATTGCACATTGTAGTAAACTAGCATCATTCCATTAATATCTCATTGGTGAGATGTAAGTTCCACTCGAACAGCTTCTTCCTATGAATCACTACTCCCAAGAGGATGCTTTCCAAATCACTACAATCTTAACCTGTTCAAATCTAGAGTTAACCGTTATCTTCCTCGCATATCCTTATAAACTGTAGCTCTTACTCTGTAACTCTCTAACTTGAGTAGCTTTTGGGCTTTGTATAGGACTAACATTAAAGTAAAAAAAAAAGCATCTATCTATCTATCTCTCTCTCTTTCTATTTCTATATCTATATCTATATATATATATATATATATATATATATATATATGATGTAATGGAATAACCTGTCACCCCCACGAGTGACTACACTATAGGTAGTAACTAAAGTATCTGTAAGTCAATGGACAACAGAGCCTAGCTGTGACCTGTTCCAGCTAAACAGCCAAACTCTCTGCCTTTGGGCAGAGAGGAACCTGGATGAGGCTCCGCTGAAGGGCAGAGTCTCGTTCAAGGAGGTAGACTGCCCCTGAACCTGTTTATGTGAGTTCAAAAAGGGAATATTTTTGGCCGAGCCTATGGGCTCGGAGAACCCACATTAAACTGGCCTTGTGCCACATGCAACCCTCGTGGGGGAGGGTAGCTAAATATACTAGCTGGGATCTGTTGAGTACGAATCAGACTTACACGAGAACTACTGATCTTCCAATAGTAGCACTCACTACTGGACTGACTTGCTTCAACCTTGTGCATAACTGTTACCTTTATTCTTATTGTATTAGTTTTTACAATAAACCTTTACTTATTTTATCCACTGTTTTTCAAGTATATATTCCTATTAGCACAGAATATAACAATATATATGTGTGTGTGTGTGTGTGTGTGTGTGTGTGTGAATAAGGCATATTTAGGCAGCAAGTATCCATCCCAACAAGATGTGCATTTTAAAAAAAGTGTATTTTTCCAATTTTTGTGTTGTGTATTGTGATCAGAATCATGAATATACTCTTGTTTTGCTCAAGACACTTCAACTGCCTCAGTCATTTTCACGAACCAATGACAAAACCAAGGAACTATGCTTAACAATCAGAAAGAGGCAGAGATTTTAGGGAGGGGGCTACATAATGAGAAAAGCCCCAGAAAATTTAAATCTTAGAGGACACATTGAAAGCAAGAGAAGCAAGAGTAAAACAGTATATACATTTACAGGGTGTGATGGGTAATTTGTCGTCATTTTTATTTTTAATTTTGCACATGTGTGTTGTTTGTTTTTGATTTTGTTGACTGCACAGTATAGTAGGGTCAGTTGGGCACCATCTGTGAAAAAAAGAGCACCATGACGCAATTTATTCCAACAGAAATTTTGAAAAAGCATACTGTACTACTTGACATTCGCACCAGAAGTTCAAATACAAACATTTCATAGTATTTGGGTGTGTCAATCTGAGTACAGTGCAGTGGCTTTTGAAAGAGTTTGATGAGTCTAATGGTGATTAAGATGTGATGGCGATATTATGCTTCCATTCATCTTTCTACAGGGTTTCAGACTCAACACAGAGACCTACATCAAGTGCCTTGAGGAAGTAGTGCTGCTGTGGGTCAAAAGAGTGGCTGTTGGGAGACACTATGTCTCACAACAGGACACTCTATCATGCCACGCAAGCAAGAGAACCCAGTCATGGCTGTCAGACAATTTCTGTGACCACATTACTTTTACATCTGGTCACCTAACTCCCCAGACTGTAACCCCCTTGATTATTATGTGTGGTGCACAGTTGAGTGAGAGACCAAACTCCTTGTAACACCAAAGATGAACTAAAGGCAAGGATTATGGCAGCATTCACCAACTTAAACAAGGAGACTGTCCAGAAGAGATGCAGGAGATTCTGAAGTCATCTAGAGGCCATTAGTATTTCGAGATATTTTTGTGTAATTTTAGTAAAGATATCTATTAAAATGAGATGTCAGTGTTAATTTCATTTTGCATAATTTAGAGGACAATTCATCCATTGCACTGTAATGACAAAAGTACACAGGTGTAGGCTTTAAGGAAGCTTTATTCAACTGAGAATACACTGTTCGCATATAGTGTCCTTTTATACTTCCAGCAAACAGAAATAGCTATCTCAAAAAGGAGAGTAACAAAACAAGAGAAGAGCACTCTTGATTATTTATAACATGCATCATATATATATGCATACACTCACACACATGCAATATATATATTCATACTTACATATATTATGCTCACACTCAAATGTCCGTATGCATATAAACATTTGTTTTCTCAAACTTTATTGCAATAGACCTTTTATGAACTCTTTTTAACTCTTCTATGATTACCTTTACTCTTTTACTTAATTGTTACTATTGATTTTTTTAAGTTGTATTCAAAGTGTTAGACATTGTTAGACATTTATTCCTTGTTTTGGTATAACAGTAAAGTTTCATTGACCTTTCTTTTTCTCATTTGAGCTTGGCTATAACATCACCTTCCATTTACTCTAAAAGGGTAAATGCCTTCACTGTCAAACAAGGCCAGCAGCAACCACCAAACCATCAATATATATAGTGAGTCTTCAAATTATCTCTATGGTACAATCAATTTATTTTAAAATAATATAAATATATAGAATATGGTCTTAGTTGAAGAGTAAATATTCATATTCAATTCCTGAAGCTTTTTATCAAATATCATTATAAACACAAAATTATTTATTGATAAGGACAAAATTACTCGAATGCCAGAAAGTTATTTATGAAAGTCATAAAATACATAATATCCTGGGATTGTTTCTGTTAATTCACTCCAAATAATGTAAAGTTACTTATCGCAAATATTAATTCACCTCAAGAAGTTATAAATTTTAAATCAAAGTTTGTTTGTTTTTTTTATTAAATTTTTGGCATGCTTTTGAGATCATAAATTTTAAACCGAAATTTGTTTAGCTTGCCTTGCAGAAACTCCAATCCTCCGAATAAAAAAATTACCAAAAATCATGGAGTTATTCACATTTTGTTAGTGTGGATGATATTTGAGATACTTAAAGGAATTTTTAACAATTTAAAAAAAAAGAAAAAATCTGTTAGCATAAACAAGTTGTTCACATTTGAGGTGATTGCAAAGGTGCAATGAAAGGACCTTGTTCTGGGAGAATTTGATGTGAATTTTGGTAAATATGGATTTATTTTGGGGTGAATTGATATTTTGGGGTGAATTAACAGAAAAGATCTATATCATGTTATGGCAAGGCAGTCTATCAAGTTGTATCTGTGAGTTAAACATTTTTAAAAGAACTTGAGATGCCATAATGAACATACAAATAAATTGTTCACTTCAACATGGTGAATATGAAATAATTGTCTGTGGATTTAAAACAATGAATTGTAAATGTTTGCAATTCAGGAGCAGCTAAACAGTTTTCAGTACCCAAGTCAACTCTAGAGTATGTCAGGGAGACATATCCAGTGGTCAACTAGCCAGAGTGTCATCTTACTCAATGGCAAGTGCCCACTGATAGAGTGGGGCACCCTATATCAAACAAAAATGCGATAAAGGAACAAACACACTCTTTTAGTAATAAAAAGGAATAAGAGTTTTATAAAGTCATCTACACACTATCAGTCAAGTCCAATGTGAGAGGACATTTTCAAAGATGAAGATCATAAAGACAAGGTTAAGAAATTCATTGTCTGAGGACAATTTGGAATCATACATGTTTTATCCATTGAAAAGGAACTGTTATATGAATTGGATGCAGAAGCAGTTATTGGCAGATTTGAACAATCATCTATTGAATGATTGCTCTTAATATAGTGGACTGCATGCAATGCTTTATTGTGCTTCTGAACTCTTTATTAATGTGTAGTAAACTATTTAAAAATATAAACCAATTACTTAACATTAAAAAAATAAATAAAAATTTAATTATAACATTCCATATTTACATTTGGTATTTACTGCCAGTAATGTGTACAGTCCATGTAATTAAGAAATGCACATTCTTTTCCATAAAAGTTTTAATTGTACCCTTTTTTTCCATAAAGTATTTTTGGAAAATTTTATTTATTTGTTATGAAAATTAAATGATAACATTGTAGTTGTTGGTGGGTCAATATTTTTAGACCTTGTCTGCCGCTGGACATATTGCAACTTTTTCTAGAAGGAGTTATATAAGCCTGAATTCTCTCTAACATTGCAAAGTAAGACTGTCCATGAATACAAGGAAAACCTTAAAGTTGTGCTGAAAAATTTTGCTTATGATTTGCCAAGTAATGGCATAAATGTATTATGTTGTACAGTAAGCTCATGTTCCCAGTATTGGAAAACATTTTTGTTTAAGTGTCATCATCGCAAGGCTTGATTGTAATTTGTGCACATCTACTTGGGAAAAGGAACAAAGAATTATTCTCATTATCTTCATATTCCATTCATAAGAAGTAATTTCTGCTTGCATAGCTTGGTCTGGTCTTGGGTAAACATAAGTCTCAAAAAAATAGTTATTTGGGAACTAAGTTTTATGGAATGATGCAATTAAAATTGAACTGTTGGCTTGGAATAAGTCACAGAGAGTATGAAGGAAAAGAGGAGAAACCATGAACTGTAGAAACACCATTGGAGTAGCAATCTTATACCTTGAGGATGTTTTAGTAGAAACAATTGATTGATTTGGTTTTTTTTTTACTGCTTATCAATCTTTTATAGGTTATTTAAAGCCAGAAAATATTTTTAGCTTACAAGAATTTTTTGGAAATAATGATTTTACTGATAGAAGTCCTACTAATTAACCCATAGCTGGGGGTAGGAGAGGTGGAGTTATACCTTCCCAAGGGTATTTTCACATGAATATAACAAACTCAACTGGAATTGGAACTCGGCTCTCCAATTTTCAATACTGAACTGTAATTCAATTACACCACCCATACATTCAAGCATACAGCACCTGGTACTCCCAAGCAGTCATTCATCTAGGTTTGACTTTGACCAGGCTCGATGTTGCTTAACTTTGGTAGTAGTATAAGAACCAATAATTCAGTGTGATATGGCCGTAAGCCTTTGTGGAAAAGAAACAGGATGTTTGTTCAAAATTACCGGAACAGTTGAAAAAGAAGAGAAACAGGGTATTTTAAGTGAAAAATATGAAAGATTCTGTCAGGTATCATTTATGAAGATGACATTTCGCTTTCCAGTATGATAATGATCTTAAACACAAAATTGCACTGGTGTGGGCAAAAATGGCTCAAAGACCAGTTCAACATCTTACCTTAGCCTGCAAGGAGTCCAGACCTGAATCCAATATAGAACATTTGTGCTCAGAACTTAAAGTTAGGGTTATTTACATTATTTGGACTGTTATCCTCATCTTCATTGCCATATTCACAACATTTCAGCTGTTGTATGCTCTGGCATTCTTCAGGTGATTGGAATTTAGAATTGAACCCTTTATTTCATCCACTGGGGTAGTTTGTTCTTGTTCCACCTGCCATGCCTCTTATCTCAATTATTTTACTTTAACTCAATTCTCCAAGTTTTTGGTTCACCACTGCTGTAGCCTGGTATTGAACTCACAAATTTTGGGGTCTGGTCATTGAGGACACATGGCCCTGTGGATAAAGGCATTGGTTATCTCAGAGATATAGACAGATAGTTAAAGTTAGGGCTCATTCAAAATAAAAATCTTCACTATTTTTTTATTTGATTCTTTCATAAAATGAATATTTAAATCTTTTATTCTACTCAGGGTCGATGCAGGCCTATTTGAGGGGTTCCAGGCAGTGGTTTGTGACCCTCGCTATCTTATCAACATTTGCCTTGTTGCTACCTACATTTATACATGTTACAAATGAAATTAAGCTCAACTGACTATTAAAGGATGAAAAGTTTTTGCAGATTTTGACGTCATTCTGTTTTTTTTCGTCCAAGTCCGTGAAATTTGTTTTGCTCACGCTAAGTTTTGACAAAACACTATATAAAATTCATTATTTTTTTAATCATAATGTTGAATGCATTAGAATTATTCAAATTTTTAACAAGAAAAATCTTCAGTTGATGTTAAAAATTGCTTCAAAATATTGTTGATTTATTTAAGATGGGATTGTCTTTTATGACATGTCTCTAATTTGTATTTAGATATATTGTATTTATTTTCAAATTTTCTAGTTGAATTGTTCACCAATATTGCATATGATCCATTATTGTACATTAGATTTTAATAAAATTAGTATTTTTACCTTATGAAAATTGAGACGTAGTAGAGTGGGGAATCTTCTATCATAGATTCAGGGGTATTAGAAATTCAGTGTGTGTGTGTGTGTGTGTAAGGGGGTGGTGTCACGAGACCCTTGCACCGGCCCTGATTTTACTATAAAGATTTTCTGGTTTTTTTTCGCTTTCCACTTGTATTTATTTTCTGTAAATCCCGCATATAAGACTTGTAGTAGGTTTAGGAAATAATATTTCAGAAGAAAAATAACGAAAATAAAGTTTATGATTTATAATTTGAAATTAATGGCAGTAATGATTTTAGACAAATGATACAGCTCAGATCAGTAGAATTGTCATAGATGATAAATTTTTAGTCTTTTGTACAGTTCTCAGTTTCAGTTAAAAATGGGGTCTGGATGAATTCCCCGTCTCCTCTATAGCATTGTGGGCGATCAGAAATAAAATCTGGTAACTTTTTGTGAAAGATAATTTGAAAATCATACTTAAAAAGAAACAAGCAAACATGAAATCATAGGTATACATGCATAGGATGAGGTATGGATAAAAAGAATTAAAAATACATTCTTAGGAGCCTAATACTAGTGGGTGTCTGAATAATTTGGGGTGGGATCGGAATTTTCTCAGTATGCAGTAAGCGGTGGACATCAATAATAAAAGAAGATCGGAAAATTGTTTAAAGGGTCAAAAAATGTGAACTTAATAAACGGGGTGGTTTTAATAATAAAAGAGGATATGAAATCCCCCCCACCAAAAAAAAAAAAAGAAAATAAATAAACGTCTCTCCCCATCTATTAGATACCTAAGTGTAAGAGTTATTAAAATTTATATAAACTTGTTGATATTTTTCTCATATTTTTTCATTCCAAAAGCATAAATATTAACAAAAATAAAAACATGCCCCTTAAAAAAAGAAAAAAAATGACTTACCTGATATACATAATTTGATGATGTAGGAGATTTAACCTTGAGTGGTTTTTGATTAGTCCCAGTCTCATCGGTAGGGTGAGTCTCTCCTCTTGATCTGGGGAGAAGGTTATTTCTTGTAGTGTCCGTGTCCAATACACTGGCTCCAGGGGCACCTGACCAATAAGTTGTATGATAAGTTGGACAGGCATAATGTTCGGGTTTACCATCTCGTTTAAAAGGTGGGTTTACCCTGTGTCTACACGGAACATTTCTCCGGTCTTTACACCGAAGCAAACAGATGGACATTGAAGCAGTGATGGCCACTGAGACAGCAACTGTCACAACCACAATAGCAATCATTAAATACAAGTGTATTTTCTTACCAGGCTTGACTTGTTCAGCATTTAACATTTCAAATGTCTTATTGCTGACGGTTAGTGTGACTATCAGCGATGTCGTTGCCGACAGAACAGGGGTTCCACTGTCCTTAACAACAAGCTGAAGATCATGCGATCCTGCATCATCGTGGGTGACCTCACGGCTAAATGATAACAAACCAGTGTAATGATTGATACTAAACAACTGCTTATCATTACCACTGATGATTTCATATTTCAAAAAGGCGTTCTCTCGGCTGTCCAAGTCTGATGCCTTGAGGATTGTTATGTTACTTGTGTGATGTGGGTAATAAAGAATATCCAACAAAAATGGATTAACGCTGGGGAAGGTAAAAAAAGGGGCATTATCATTTTCATCTCGCACTTCAACAATAACGTTTGCAGTATTATTTAATGAAGGGATCCCGTTATCTTTGACAAAGACTTTGAACTCATAGATATTTTGGAACTCGTGGTCCAAAGATATAATTGTCGAGACGAATCCCTCATCTGTGATTTTAAATGGAAGGAATTGTTTATTAACGCTAAGCAGGGAATAACTCAGTTTACCACCTGGTCCCTCATCAGGATCAGAGGCATTAATAGTGCCCACAGGATACTTGGGTGTTTGGTTCTCAAAAATTCGGAATTTGAACATTTCCTTTGAGAATTGTGGTCGCACATCATTAACGTCTATTATTGGAATAGTGAAATTGCTTTCGCTTTGCAGTGGGGGTGACCCACCATCTTGGCAGAAAATGGCAATTTCATAATGGGACTTTGTTTCCCGGTCCAGTGTGTCCTTAATAGTTACTTTATACTCCTTAGTTCCAAGGCTTTGGAGCTGGAATTTGTCATGGTTCAGATCACATGTGACCTTTCCGTTTTGCCCAATGTCGGGGTCAGTGACCATAACATAAGCAATAAAACTGCCAACTTCCACGTCCTCCGAAACAGCAGCTGCATTGTCCGTCAAAGCTGATACAAAGTTCACATCGATTGTTGGGGCATGGTTTTGTTGATTAATAACATTTATTAGCACCATAGCAATGGACGTTAAAGGAAGGCTGCCACTGTCAGTGGCTTTTACATGCAGTTTGTATGTTGGCTTCTGTTGTGAAGAAAACCGTTTTTGTAGAAAAATCTCTCCGGTTTCTCTATTGATTCGGAATTGGTCTTTGGTGACACTAGATGTTTTTGAACTAAACTGATAAGAAATCTTGCCATTCGGACCCGAGTCCAAATCTCGTGCTGATAAAATGGTCACAGGTGTAACTAAATCATGTTCGTAATTTATTGACACATTATAGATACTTTGTGAGAATACAGGTGGGTTGTCATTGATGTCTGTTACAGTGATTTGAACGTTTAAAACACTTTGCTTGGGTGGAGTTCCTCCATCTTTAGCAACAACTTGTATCAAATATGAGTCTTTAGCTTCTCTATCCAGTCTTTCTTTTAATGTTATACTCAGGTCTGACATTCCGTCAACACTTTTTGAGACGGTTAGCGTAAATGGTTCTTCGAGATGTTTTCTCAACTGATAGTTAAGCTGTGAGTTTAACATTCCAACGTCTTTATCAACAGCGTTGGGGATTAATTTACTTATTCCATATCCATCAGCTTCCGAAAACTGTATGTTCACTTGACGGACAGGAAACTCTGGTTGGTGATCATTGACATCTTGGATGACAACTTTCACTTTAATTATCTTCGTAAACGTTTTATCCCGCCGGACGGCAACTTTAAGCATCTCAAAGCATTCAGAGTTGTGCGTGCACAGAGTTTCTGCATCCAACGTCTGTGTTGTATAGAGTTTCCCGGTCTTTTTGGCAACTCTAAAGAGTTTTGAATTGGCATCCATATCCTGTCCTAGCAAGCTGAATCTTATTAGGCTCTGGTGCTGCGAAGAGACAGATTCCCTGAAATGAGAGTCGGCGGCAATGTCCCCAAGATAGGTACCAGGATTCTTTCCTTCTTCCACGTAGTAGGTGAGGTCTACACACAGACATCTTTGTAGAACGGAGAATAGAAGCAATAAATAGAATTGTAACTTCATGATTGGCACATGTCTTTCAAGAAAATTAGATGTAAATTGGGTTTAATCCTCACAAAAGGTTTCAAGGTGTAGAAAAGGCTGAAAGAGGAAAAAGAAGAAAAGTAAGTAAAATGTATTGATTGAGATTTGTTTTATAGTTTCACGTTTAACACTTCTATAATCCCAATGTTAATGAAATGACAAGGCAGAAATGACTTCTTTCAATCTGTATATAAATACTAGCTCAAGTACCCATTTACACTGGGTAAAATATTGTAGTGAACAAAACAAGATCTAGATTTAAAATTCAAATGCAAAGCAATGACTCATTGATTTTGTTAGAAATTAAAAAGACTCGAATTTAAAAACGTTGCTTAACACACGCAAAAGCGAATCCAAAACAAAATTCGCGAAATTTCACGCCTTGATGCGAAATGTTTTTCGTCCAATAGAAAACTAGGAAACATTTAAAAACAAAATTCAAATAATCTTCAATTCTCAGAAACAAAATTCTTTTACGGACCTTTTCGCGAGCCGACGCGAGTTTTGTTTATCGTTCAATGGAAAGGCCGGGATCATACCCGGAAGTGACTTCCCAAATGACTTTTTCAAGCCCCACAAACAAAATAAGATTGGCAAGTTCGCCTGTCACCAGAGAGAAGGAGACGAGCGTATTAACGTCCCTTGACAAAAGTCAAGCGATCGTTATTATTATCTCTACCTTTTTCCCTCACCTCTTTTATACTTGATAAACGAACGGAACATTTTAAGACTGAGCGATTACTTCAAAGACATTCCTATCCTACGATAACGCTCATGCATACATACATCCACACATACGTTCATGCTTTCGTACACATAAACTCATTCTTTCAAGAACTACTACGAACATTTTGACGACCTTGTATCAACCAAAATACATTAATTTTATTTGTAAAGACCTTAATTGATTTATATGTATATAAATTTGTTGTTTCACTTTACAATTTGATTTTCTTGTTTTATACTCATCTTTTGGTCGGCTATCTAACTAACAAGGCCAAATCAAACTAATCTGTTTCAACGCTCATACACTACACTATTACTGATACCCCACTATAATATCAAGACTTGAACAGTAGTTGGTTCTTAGGGGTGGACAATAGTTCTTATTAGCTGGTAAATGTTGAAACTATGGTAAATTAGCTTAAATCAGTTTAAGCCTGTTATGGGCCAAAGGTTAACCAAAGCATAAAAATAGTTGTTCTTAACAGAAATAAAGGGTGTTTCAATAACTTGGACCGATTTTAAATGTGAATTAAGTTTAAGCGTCTAATGATTTTTTTTTCTTTTTCTTTCAGATTTAACAACTTAAGTCTTTGGCAATTTCAACCATGGAAAGACTAACAATCAAACAACGTGTTAAAGTTATTGAAGCCTATTTACGAAAATGGACGTTCAAACAAAAATGCATTTTGCGCACTTTGCGATTTTTTGGGTCAATATAATCGACCAACCGAGAGTGCAATTGACGTAACGTTGTTGTGGAGAGGTTCCGTTCCTGCGCGCGATGGCGAATAGAGGTGTGTGGATTTTCGTCCACATTCTCTTGCACTGCAGCAATGTTTTCAACTGAACGGCGTAAACGAGCACACAATGATGTTTTCAAATCTGCCACCGACCCAGTTTGTTTGAATTTACAAACAATTTTTCCAATTGCACTCTTGAAATTTTAACACGTTGTTTGATTGTTAATCTTTCCATGGTTGAAATTGCCAAAGACTTAAATTGTTAAATCTGAAAGAGAAAGAAACATCATTAAACTTTTAAAGTTAATTCACATTTAAAATCGGTCTAAGCTATTGGAACACCATTTAATTAATGAGACAACTAACTATAAAAGGCGGAGAATGCCATTCATGTTGGTCTACTGTTGATGACAGTGATAAAAGTGGGTCGCATTCGAGAATAAAAGATTGATTTCGAAACAAAACAAAATGTATTCTTTTTTAGAAAACCTTTCCTACCAAACATTTATAAGAATCAATATTTAAGCAATAACATAAAATATTTAGGAAAGTTTTTAAAATTCAAAAGATAAATCATTTTTCGTTGAAAAAAAGAAAATAATGACAAATGTTAGTTGATATTTACAAAATTTTAAATATGCCAAAGAAAATGAAGTTGTTCACATGGCATCAGATCGGGTGTCAAAATTCAGATATTTAGTGGCTTTATTGATTTGCTTGTGGTGAAAGTATTTTAAAATAAAAAGGCAGGGGACAAATGACGAGACAAAATAGTTGATACAACAAGAAGTTGAATTATGCAAACATCAGTCAAAAAAGCAATGCCGCGCATCGAAATTCACAGAGAAAAGAAAACTGACTTGACCCGTATGATAGCTATATATATATATATATATATATATATATATATATATATATATAATTACATGAATCATTCATACAAAAAAACACATTACTATATTTGTACAAAAACGCACAACCTTAAAATTTTAAATTCAAACTCAGCGTTGCGACCGCACGTTCCAAAACAATAACACATTTCTTATAGCATTTTTTCGGATTACATCTATATTTTCGTTGTCCTCTTATTACCGAGAAGTAAAAAACAAGAACAAATCTATTTCCATACCTGAGGATGTCTGTAGGAACAGACGAAAGCTTGTAAAAATTTAAAAAAAATTATCATTCTTATACAGGTTCGGGGTTAGTGTACCTTATTGAAATTGTTTGCGAAGATGTATTCTCGCCATTTAAATCATTAACCCCTACATTTTTTTTTTGTATGAATGATTCATGGAATTATAAATTGAACTGCACCTATAATCGAAATTAATATATATATATATATATATATATATATATATATATATATATATATATATATATATATATATATTAATAGTGTGACATGGGTCTCAAAATACAATGTCAATTATTATTGTCTTCATAATTCCTGTGCTTTTACTGTTGTCTCTTCTTAATAATATCTTTTTTTTCTTCTTCTCTTATTTTTTCTCCTTGCGTTTTAGTGACTTTATATATATATATATATATATTAACAGTATGGACATGGGTTTCAAAATACAATATCAAATGTTATCTTTTGTTTTCATAATTCCTGTGCTTTTACTTTTTTTTTTAAAGCAATTTGCCCCAAGCAAAGAGGAGTGCCACTAGCACGCAAAGGGGTTACAGAGAATGAGAGTAAGAGTAAAAAGTTGTGTTTGGGAAAAGGATAACGAGAAGGACAGGGACCAAAAGTCAAGGTGTAAGAAGATGTCGATTTACATTAAATTTGAATATTATAGCTATCAGGGAAGCAAGTGATAGGGAGGGTAGTTCCACTGACGGGAGGTGTGAGATAAGAAGCTGTTGGTGTAGAAGAGATGGCTACATTTAGTTGTTTCAACAGTGAAAGGGTGGTAGTAGCATGCTTAAAGTCATGCAGTTTGGGAACTAGTGAAAGTAGCTTGTCAAAACAGTTGCCATGAAAGTACTTTTACTGCTGTAAAAGTGACTTTAGTGATTGTGTGAAAACTGGTGTTTCAACATGATATAACCATAAGACCATTATATGGCCCACATATCCAACTTACAACTCCTGGTATTCCCAAGCATTCATCCATCCATATATTGATCAGGCTCAACATTGCTTGTTTAATACTTTTATTCTTTCTCACTCAGCCATCCCTTGCATTTCAGTGGCTTTATTGCCTTGTTTGGGGTGAAATGATTAAAAAAGACACAAGACAAAGAATAAGAGGCAAAATAGTTGATACACGTAGAAGTTGAATGATGCAAACATCAGTCAGAAAGTAATATTGTTCTTTAATTACATCATATTTAATGGTAGAAATACATCAAGCATATTAAAATGATTATAAAAATCTCAACATTTAAAATCCAGTCCTCAATAGAGTTTCCTTCTTTCTCAGTTGTGGTTTTCCAACTTTACAAAAGTGTCTTCATGTAATTTCAATCAGAGGTTACTGTCTATGCCCATGACTAGAATTCCTTATCATCCAGCTTAGTTACACTTGACCCTGAAAGTTTTTATTTATTTATACATTTTATTTCCTTTTCATAATTCTGGACAGTTGTGATTGATTGACTGATTTGTTTTTATGCCTTATCAACCTTCTCCAGATAATTTAAAGCCAAGAAAATATTTTTAAGATTTTAAGAATTTTTTGGAGATAATAATGATTTTTACTGATACAAATTCTACTAATTAACTCATATATGGTGGTTGAAGAGGTGGATTCATATCTTTCCCAAGGGCATGTAAGTGAACATAACAAGTCTAACTGGAACTTGACACTCCAATTTTTACAATTCTGAGCCATTATCCATTACAATAGCTGCACATCCAAGCATACAGTACTGGTGTTTCCACATAATATGGCTGAAAGCCAATTATACCACCCACAAATTCAGCTTACAGCTCCTGGTATTTTGAAGTGGTCACCAATCTAGGTACTGACTAAGCTAGATGCTGCTTAACTTTGACAATCATATGAGAACTGGTGTTTCAACATGATATGACCATAAGCTCATTATATTGCTCGCACATCCAGCTTACAACTCCTGGTATTCCCAAGTATTCATCCATTGATCAGGCTCAACATTGCTTAACTTCAAAGATCATACAAGAACTGGTATTTCCATATAATATGGCTGGAAGCCCATTATAACACCAGCGCATCTAGCCTACAGCACCTGGTATACTGAAATGCTCACCCATTTAGATACTGATCAGGCTTGATATTGCTTAACTTCAGTGATCATATGAGAACTGGTGTTTCAACATGATATGGTCAGATAGATGCCCATTATATGACCCACACATCCAGCTTACAACATCTGGTATTTCCAAGCAGTCACCTATCTATATACTGACCAAGCTCAATGTTGCTTAACTTTGGTGATTGTACAAGAACTGATGTTTCAACATAATATGGCCATAAGCTCTTCATTCATGTAACAATGTGTACATGCACATGCATTAATGGAGCCTATAATAAGATATTTCTTTCTGTTACAAATAAATAATATTCCTAGGGGTCTACTTACTGGTAAAAAAAAGATGAAAATTACAGACAAAAATAAAATTGCATTTAATGAATTGAAACTTAAAAAAAAATAAAAATTTTCTTGTGCTGTTCAAATTTAGATGGATTAAAATCGTTCAATGAAGGAAATGTTATGGAAGACCAAATTGGATATAATTTACCGTAAAAAATGTTGTTTCCTATTCATTGCTTTTCATTGATTTCCACTATTTCATTCTGAAAACAATAAATCTTTTTTACGGTTCTTTCTTCTTGCGACAAATACAGTCATAATATGATTGGTAGAACTTTCAATATTATCTGATTGCAAATAAACCTTTTTATATCTTGTTTAGTAGAGATTGGATGGATATATGGATGGTGTAATGGTTAGTAGTTCAGAATGAGAGCAATGAGCTGAGTTCAAATTCTGGTTGAGTTCATTATATTCACTTTTGTGTGAATGCCCTTGGGGAAAGTTTGAATTCATCTCTTCTGACCCAAACTATGGGTAAATAGTAGGACAGACTTGGTTCTATAGGTTTGGTTGACATAAAATAGCAAACAATTACTCATTTCCAAGCTCACCTGTCTACCAGGGTGGCTAGCAAATCCCTATAACAGACACCTGATCAACCCACAAGCATCCACCTATAGTTTACAATGCAACCAAGCTGAGCAGACTTTAGTTACAGATTCTGGGAGAGAATGCATAATCTCAACATGATCACTTTTTTTGAATAAACCCAACACACTCAAACCCTCGGACATGATGACTTTTGACTTTGTGCTATCACAACCATCAATGGCTTCTGAATTGTTCGGTCTACCCAATTTCACTCAAAAGGCTTGGGTTAACATGTGGTATGGTTTTTGGGTGCTTTTTATAGGTGCCATGCACTGGGATCACATCCTAATGCCGATATTATCAATATGTCACCACCCTGACAAATTGACCATGGTGAGATTCGAATCCAGGTCACATGGCCAGAAAGCAAATGTTTTAGCGACTCAGCTATGCATACATACTTTTTTGACAATAAGGCAGATTGAGCTCTCTAGCCATAATTGGTAACCAGTCTAGGAGAAGGACAAATCTGAATTCAAAACACAGCCACTTGAAGCAGTACAAATATGGTTATGTATGAGATGTAGATGCTATATCTGTAAAGCAAAAACATGATAGATTACAAAAATTATGGATGATCCCACTAATGAGCAGAAATCCTGAATGCTGTTGATGGCAATGGGCTTTGGTCCCAAGGAAGGTTGGATGGAAAGACCAGTAGCAGAGGATAAGGGTAGATCTGTTTGATTTGAGAGATTCAATACCATAGGCAAGTGGAAAGAATTTATTTTGTCATGAATTGATAATCATTCTCTATTAATTCACACATTTCCTTACAGCAATCACAAAGTTTTACAGGACATATTGAAGGCAAATGGAACAGAGGAAAGCAGAGGAAACCTACTTAATGAGCTTGTGTAAATGGTTGTCAGGACATGGATTAGGAGATATAGCAAAATGACAACCTTTACTAAGTGCTACAAAGGACGGGAAATTGTGGAGAGCCATGATCACCCATGTACTGTAGGGACACTCACATAGAAGAAGAAAGAGCTTGTGCAAATGGTTGGCAGAAAAGGGATTAGGAGAGATAGTAAAACAACAAATTTTACTAAGAGCTACAAAATATGGGAAATTGTGGAGAGCCATGATTGCCTATGAAGGAACATGGCACAGAGAAGAAGAAGAAGCTTGTGTAAATGGTTAGCAGAACAGGGATTAAGAGAGATAGCAAAACAACAACATTTACTAAGCTCTACAAAGAACAGGAAATTGTGGAGAGCCATGATCACCCATGTACTGAAGGGATACTCACATAGAAGAAGAAGAAGAAGGAGCTTGTGTAAATAGTTAGCAGAACAAGGATTAGGAGAGATAGTAAAATGATAACATCTACTAAGCCCTAGAAAGGACAGGAAATTGTGTAGAGCCATGATTGCACAGATCCTGAAGGGACATGGAGCATAGAAGTCCATCCATTTTTTTAAAAATTCACTCTCAGATTACTCAGGTTTTTCTGAAACATTGAGCACTTTGCATTGTTGGTATTAGTGTTTACATTTTAGGGCATAAAAGATTTTCTTCTTTCATATACAAGCATATCAAATAATGTTCTTTCATAGAGAGAAGAGAAGAAGAATTGAGAAAAAATAGTTCTAATCAGAGTGGACTTATTTCAAATCCTGCAGACATTGGTGGCTTCAATACATTAAGAAAATAAACAAACTTTCTGATTGAAGCATCTGAAAAAAGATCTTTATTCCCTCTTCCCTATATTCCAATATGTTTCCCTCAAACATGGGTTTATCTTTCATTCTGTCCTGAAGACATCTACTATAAAGAGATGAAACATGTAGCCTGATAGCTTTTTCACTTTATCTAATTTTCTCCATTTTCTTTGAATATTATACACACACACACACATATATATATTTAGGCGGCAACCTTCTTTTAAGCATCTTTTGATAAACATAATGGACAAGGAAAATTTTATTAAATCTTTTAGTTACTTTTTCCAGCGTTCTAGATATTGTTAGTTAAAATCTAAATTTGCTCCCTACTATAAAGAAAAAAATGCTCCTTATATAATCTAAAAGAGCATAAAAACCTTTATCCCATGCCACAACCAAAGGATTGGTGATCCTCTCTCAATAGATTTGAAATTTAGTCCAGTTCAAAAAAGCTATTTAATCACAAACACTAAGGAAGGTTACAGGAGTAGGTGAAAATTTTTAAATTTTAAAAAATTATACTGTGTTCCCACATGTAAACTAAATAAAAAATATACAAAGAATATGTTAGTCACAATTTTATATGAATATTTATATATATATATATATATATAACTAAAAAAAAATATCTGTAAAAAACAATGTGGATAAAGAAAAAGGAAGAAATATTTTAGCTAATATATTTCATCTTCTGATGGACTTTATCAAGGAAAATTCAGTATATATATATATATATATATAATCAAATAAATAAATCTTATGTATATATATATATATATATATATATATATATATATATATATAAATCAAATAAATACATCTTATGTATATATATATATATATATATATATATTTACATTTATTTATATATATATATATATATATGCATTACATTTATATATATATATATATATATATATACATATATGCATTACATATATTTATATATATATATATATATATATATATATATTTATTTATTTGATTATATATATATATATATATATATATATATATATATATATATTGTTACATTTATTTATCTGATGTGTCCTCCAATACGAAGTGTTTAGTTAGCAAAATCAAATTATATATATATATAGCTGAATTGATGTGTTAGCTCTATCACTGATATTGAGTGCTTTCTAATAAGTACAGTGCATATATAACATATAAATAATATATATAAAATTGCATATATATATATATATATACATACATACATTATATATATATATATATATATATATATATATATATATATATATATATATATATATATATATATATGCATGTTTCATTAAAAACGACAGACAAGGTACTATGGTTAAGTTTTTTACTTAATTTTTCTTGTGTTCTAACTAGAGCTTTCTTTTCTGAACAAAGGGTATGTAAGAACTGTCCAAATTTTTTATATTTCTGAGCGTTTTCGGCTATACCTTTAGCCATTATCAACGATGATTCGATTTTTCAGCTTAATTGAGTGTGTGTTCTGTGTATGTCTTATTGTGTGCTAGAGATGTTATTAATTTCCGAATACGGTTTGCACATTGTGGCTTTGTTCGTAGTTAATATTGTTAAGAGTTGGCTTTTTCTTTTTATTATTAAAGCTTCCATTATTTTTAGTCTTTTTTTTGCAGGTGGATCTATATATATATATATGAATTTTTTGCAGGTGGATATATATATATATATATATATATATATATATATATATATATATATATATATATATATATATATATATATATATATATATATATATATGATTGTTGCAGTATAATTAATATTACAATGAAGCAGTTGTAAAAAAGAATAAATTAGTAAGGTTAATGTAATAAATGGCAAATATATATATATATATATATATATATATATATATATATATATTTACATTATTTAGAAACACTGTTTATATGGCATCAATGGCTTTTGGCCTTGGCAGTTGTACTTGGGACTACAGTGTAGATTCAATATAAATTACACCTACTGTTTCCATTCTCTCTCAAGAGAAATATATATAATGAGTTTAATCCACAAGATAAAATAATTAGACCTGTGGGCATTACAACCTTGTCTCTCTGCTATAAGTGCCAGTTCAAATGGACATTGCTGTTGTGTTAACAGACTTGCCACTTGAAGAAAAGACTTCAGGTTGTGGTTTGAATATTCAGTTTTCTTCCTCTTTTGTTGGTTTGACATAAGAACCACTCAGTCAGCCATTGCCTGACACTTATTCTTTATGTGCCATCTCCCCTCAGGACAAAGGTGATCATGGCTCTCCACAATTTCTAATCATTTGTAATTCTTAATAAATTTTACCTTTTCGTTATGTCTCCTAAACACCATTCTGCCATCCAGTTACTCAAGCTCATTAGGTAGGTCATGCATTGTTTTTCTCTGTCCTTCTTGCCTTTAATCTGTCCTGTGAGTATCAGATTTTCCAAGCCTTCTTTCCTCATTATGTGCTCTAGTAATTACAACGGTCTCTTTCTGATGTTAAGTTTAAGTTTCTCTTTTGTTTCCATTTTCTCTAAAACTTTGTCATTGCTCCCATATTCATTCCATGATATCCTCAGCATCCTTCTGTAGAACCACATTTATGTTGCTTCAAGTCTGTTATTCCTCAGACACAGGTCTATATCAGGGATGGCCAGACTTGCTTAATGTAAGAGCCACATACGATAAAATTTCAGATGTTTGAGAGCTGTAAGACATGAACAAAATTTACACATGCATTTTTGTTACATACACATTAACATTAAACTTATATTTTAATCCAATGGGATCTCAATTCATACCAAGTAAATAGTTATAAAGCTTTCTTATTTACCTTTTCTATTAACTGTGATGTAAAAAGGAGCTCAGCCAACATATTTCCATGAGCCACATATTAAAGGTGAAAGAGCTGCATGTAGCTCATGAGCCACGGTTTGACCACCTTTGGTCTATATTGTTAGTGTGTAGAAAGACAACCGACCTTCTCTACTATTGTTGAACATAGACTTGTCCATTCACTATGAGTAGGACGTCTGCAAAGGGGATTACAAAGCATATCATAGAGTTGTATGCATTGCCACACTTAACTACAGTATTTGCTATTATAGTATTATCAATCCATATGCCTGATGTGATTAAACCTCTTCTTTGCTAATCTTTTTTTCCAGTGTTTTCCTTACAATATTGTTAATCTGAACTACGAGTTTGTATGAGCATTATAACATTATCTTTTCTTTGTACTAAACAAAGTAAAATGAAAATGAGAAACAAATGTAGCACAACCTGAGTTTCTTTTTTCGCTTTGAAAAATGCTATGTCCTTTCAGGATCATGACTCTCCACAGATTCCTTTTCTTTATTATCCATAAATTATCATGTATTCTTGGGAAAGATAGTAGAATGAATTTCCATCACCTTCTCCACAGTCTGAAATTCAGAGTTTTCTTTCTCTTACTGGTTAACATCTAAGGCTAAAAAATACAGACTTTTTTTTAACTAATTGTTCTGCCAATATAAGGCTCATGTGCCACTCAATGTAGAGGGTTACTAATTGAGATTATCATAAGACAGGGTGTAAGAAGTACAGTTTAAGAGGATATTTAGGAGAGATATCAGTTAACCTTAGACTTAAACTGATCCATTTTCATACATCCCTCAATAAATTTCATAAATTTTCATAATCCATTTTCATAAATCCATGATGTTACTGGTGCCTTTTCATATGTCTATATAATAGATAAAATGAAGTCTTTTTATATATTCCTATAAGAACTAAATCAATGAGGTAGTGGGCCCTTTTTATAAATTCATGGAGGTACTGGGGACTTTTCATCTGTTTATAGATGTAATATGGCCTTTTCATATATTCATCAAAGAACAGACCTTTTCAGCATTCTGAGATGAGGTATTGTAACTATTTACACCATTTACATTATTTGGACTGATCTTTGTTGTCACATTGTATGCTCTGGCTTTCTTCAAGTGGAATTTCAAACTGAACCCTTTATTTTGTCCATGGGGGTAGATTGTTCTAGTTCCATGTGCCACGCCTTTTCTGAATATCTCAGTTTCAATTAATTCCCTTTAGTAACTCAAATCTCCAAGTTATTGTTCACCTCTGCTGTGGCCAGGTATTGAACACACAACTCTTTGGGTTAAGTCACTGGATTACTTCAACCAACGCTTTTATCCACTCACACATGGAGACTTGTTTCCAAAATTGATTTCTTTATTTTGTAGTTCTTTATTTTGTAGTACTTGGTGCCTCAATTTTTTTGGCCTCCAGTTCACTACTTTATCTCTAGTGCCAAATTTACTAGTGCAAAGATGTAAATTTTCCCATAAAAATAGTCATAAATAGATTCTACTAATTAGAAGAGGCCCCTTATTTTTTTCTTAAGAAAGAAAAGAAAAATAATTAATAACGGAAATTTACAAGTAAATTTTTAGCAATAATTTATTTTCCTGGACTGTCTTTTACTTCCTTTCATTTATAACATGACCAAAATATTGATAAATTCCTTGCTGTTCTTTTCATTTTAGATCATTTTTTCCCTTTTCTTCTGAAGGTTTACAGTTAGTTGGTATCTTTAATAAATGGCCTACTAGCACAAATCTGATCTACCAGGTGCTGCCAGTCCCATAGAATTCAATCAGATGCTGCCTTGTTTTTGAGTGGATGGCTCCAAGACAAATTCTTTGATGGTTACTCTCCATTAGAGCCAAAACCTATCGCATTACATACAAAACTCAATAATGTAGTGAGGTTGTTTATCCAGTTTGTTTTATGTTTAGATGTACCCGGAGAACGTCAAAATACATTAATCATATGAAATTTGTTTTCTGTCTGTGTGTCTATCAGAAAAACTAACAGGTCATTAAAGAAAGATTTTTTCTTTTGATTCCTTTTTTTCTATTCTTGATTTAGATTCACGTTTTATCTCATATCTTGTATAGATTATTAACATCATGTCCGTTCACAAATTTAAAATTCCAGATTGGGTCATTTTTCATGCGATTTTACACTAAATCTCAATGAAAGACTGGTTCAGATTTCTTTAAAAGATGCTATGAAGCCAATTCTCTCCCCTCAACCTTTATCACTCTGCAGTATTCATAAGTATTTCATTCATTGGGTATAAGTGGCCAGACAACTACAGTAACATCTTTTTCGATTTTCAGTCAGTCATTTTGCTGTTGCCGTAGTAGGATATGACAACACTAGTGCAAAATTCAATCACAATATTGTTTGATGATCAGAGTTGCATGCAATGGCTGTATAAACATTTTGTTTGACAAATGAAGTCACTTGCACACAGAGTGCTAATGGTTAAATAACAGGCTAGACTGGGTTCTTTAGCATTGGATAGCAACCAGTCTCAAAGAAAGAAAACTCCGAATTCTGAAATGAGAGATTGGTCTAGTTAATTTTTTTTATCGCATATCAACTTTAATAGGTAATTTAATGCCAACAAGATTTTCAGGATAGGTTCATATGAATAGAATATGCATTCTTTATAAGAAATCAGTTTGTAGATAAGGTTTCATTGACATATTTTTGTGGAGAGGGTTTTTTATCGAAAGTCAAATGTCTTCCTAGTAATATTTTTTTTTCCAAAAAGGTATTGCTGGTATTTTTACTATAAAAATCTATTTTTATACTTTTGTAGTGTTTTGACCTCGGTTTGGGGGTTAACTATTTGCCTATAGCTGGGACCCTAACAGGTGCTATCGCTCCAGATCAGTGTGGATCTAGGAAAAACAGCAATTAAGAGGTGGTGCCATGCTCCTCAAAACCTCTTGTAATTAAGTCAGACTGGACACTTCAACAAATGATTAGAATTAGATCTTGAAAACTCTATGTTATAACATGTATATCATATAATACCATGATATTAGTTTTTATAATGATTTCACCCCAAACCAATGCAAGGGGTTCATCATCATTATCATCCTTCACCCTCCCTATGGTTGGTCGGAACTCCATTTCCACACTGCTTCGTCCTGCATTGCCATCCCCCAGATCCCCAATGTCCAACCCTGAGTCCTGAGCCATGAAAGAGTGAAAGAAATTGAGAAAACATTATTGAGTAGAAAGGACAATAAAATGAAAAGGAGACAGAAGGTGATTTTAAAAAGTTGTATAATTTTAACACATTCAACATTAAGGATAAAAAAACAGTGAATTTTAGATAATGTCTTGTCTGACATGTAAAGTGAATAGGAAAGAGATCTAATCTTCCATGGTGTAGAATACTGAGAAAACATTATTGTGGTGAAAGGACAATAAATGAAAATGATTCAAGGAGAGAAGATGACGACTGATGTTGCATTTAAATTTTTGAATATCATAGCTGACAGGAAAACAAGATGCTGGAAGAGAGTTCCACGAGTGAGAAATCTGAGAGAGCAATGTAAATATATTGCAAAAGATTGTAGAAATACTTTGCAAGTTATTTACAGTTGCCATGTATTTGAAATATATTATTTTCTTGTGGATATTGATGAAAAAGAGAGCTTCACAGGCAAGAACCGCAAGAGAAGAAACTGTTTGAGTAGAACATGGTTACACTTAGCTATTTCAACAATAAAATAATATTCTTAAATTTATGAACAATTTGCCCTTGCATGGAGTATTGCTGCCATATATGGTCTGGTGCCCCTTCTGTTTGCCTCGGGATTCTTGATAGGCTCCAGAGGCGGATATGCAATATAACTGGCCCTGATCTGGCATCTCGTTGACAGTCACTTTCTCACAGACATGCTGTCACCTCTCTGTCTATTCTACAAATACTTTCATGGCAATTGCTCCGAGGAGCTGCATTCGCTGGTTCCCAGACTTCATGAGTTCAAGCACCCTACGAAGCTGGCATCCTGCTCTCACCGCTTCACTGTCGAAACTCCTAAATGTAGCCATTTCTTCTACTCCAACACCTTCATGTCTCGCACCTCTCGCCTGTGGAACTCCCTTCCCTATTCCAGTTTCCCTGAGAGCTATAAAAAGTTGCAGTAGGCCTAGATATTCTTAAAAACAAAATCATCTACGTAATTAAGTCAAAGTGGACTCTTCAACAAAACAATCTGTAGGATTAGACCTTAAAAACTCCATGTAATAACATGAATATCATGATATTAGTTTTTTGTAATGATTTCACCCCAAGCAAGACAATAAAGCCACTACAATGCAGGGGGGTTATGAAGAGTGAAAAAAAGAGAGAAAACATTATTGAGGAGAAAGAACAATAAAATGAAAATGATTTAAGGAGACAAATGACGATGGTGATTTTCTAAGCACAGCTTAAAATGTGGCACAATGCTGAAAGTGTGTGGCACCCAGTGAGGATCAAACTCACTACTTGGTTGTAATTGTTTTAGCAAGATAAGCTTGCTAACCATTACACAACATGAAAATACTCAAAGGAGACAGAAAATGACGATTAATGTTGCATTTAAATTTTTGAAGATTGTAGCTGACAATATGGACACCATAATGCAATGGATATTGGCCAATCTGAGAGTTGAGTTCGAATTCCAGTTGGGTTCATTACATTCACTTACACACAAAAGGTATGTCTGTCATTTCTCCCTCCAGTATGGGTTGAATAGCTGGAGAGACTGGGTTCTATAGCCTTGGTTGGCAACCAATCTACCACAGAAAGAAATGGCAACCTACTGTGGAGAAATCTTCTGCCTAGTCAGTCATGAATCATAAGAAACACGATTGCCCAAGTGTGTATCACATATGGCACTTAGCTGAGCTGACAGGAAATCAAGAAGCTGGAAGAGAGTTCTGCAGGCATGAAGTGTGAGAGAGCAATACAAATATATTGAAAATATATTGAGAACGATTGTAGAAATATATTGCAAGTTAGTTATTTACAATATTCATATATTCAAAATATATTTTCTTGTGAATATTGATGAAAATTTTACCACAAAGAAAAACTGGAAAAATTGATTTTTACCATTGTAAAAATATATCTTTGGGGACAAAAAAAAAATTGCGTACATAGAAGAATTGAAGGTTTTGAAATTAAATTAAACTTGATTAAATAAAAAAAAAAAGGTATGTCAAAAGACAGGAAGGGATCAAATTAGTTGAAGATAAAATAAGTTCAAAACAAAAATTCCATTCTCAAAAAGACAAGAAAATTTTTTAGCAAAAGCCAATGTTGATGACTTAATTTGCACAATCTTGACAAGAAGTGGTCGAAATTAGATTAAAAAAAGGAGGTGAAACGAAAACAAAGTTGTGTAAAAGGTAATTTGATAAATGTCGCAGACAATAATGAACCAGAGTTAAGGGCGGCAGAAAGAAACAAAAAAGAAAATAAAAACAAATTGGTTGGAACAAAGGTAATTGTTGTCACTCTTTGTTCGAAATCTTGTTAGGTATCTCGTTAACTATCAAATTCTTTGAAGAGTGATCTAAAAGACATAACATAGAAGCACTACTCTTGTTGTACAAGTGTGAAGCAGGCTGGGTTCACTTGCTTTCTTAATGACATTTCAAGAGGAAGTTGTTAAGAATCAAGTGGAAAAATCTCTAAATTTAACAGTAGAGCATAGCTGGATCTTAGGTTTAAAGTACTGAGGCCAAGGAGTTGGTTTCAAATGATTTGTATTTAAATAGCAAGGGTAACTGGCATTTCCCAGCTCAAAAATGAATTCACATTGGTTATCATTTTTTTTTTAATATGAAATCCTTTGAAGATGGAGGTGATCATGGCTCTCCACAGATTCCTTTCTTTTATTATCCTTGAATTGACTCATCTTCTCTGGAAAGATAGTGGAGTGGTTTCCTGTTGGCTTTTCTACAATAATGAATTCAGATTTTTCTTTATTCCAGGTATGTAACCCATAGCTGGAGGAAAAAGAGACAAACTCATATCTTTCTCAAGGGCAAAGGCTGGAATTTGAGCTCAGTTTGCTGATTCCACTATTCACACTTATAGCCATTACTCTGTGTACACATTTTTATATACATTATTATATTATATATATTTAATTTTATATTATATATATATATATATATATATATATATATATATATATATATATAAAAGGTTGAAATGCATCACGCTGAAAACTTCTCCACTTTGTCATATATATATATATATATATATATATATGGATATATATATATATATTGTCATCTATAGACAGACTGTTTCGCTATATCACAGCTCACCAGTGTGGCTAGACATCCAGTTGCCTCTAGCTAGGATCAAAACCCGAATGAATTGGCATCAATCGGAGATCCTACCATTAAGCCATTGCTGCATGGCAGGGATGAAGGTGAATTTAAGCATATTTATTTTTAGATAAACACACAGTGACTGAGAGAACTCGATTCGATTTACTGAAGAGTCTTGCATTATTAGCCGTAATAGTCACTGTTTACAAACCCACACTTCCTCCCCAGAGAGCTCAACAGAAATAAATTTTTCAGGAGCATATATATATATATATATATATATATATATGAATCAAGACAAAAGGAAGACTCTTCTTACCAACACATTTCGTCCTCAGATGGGCTTTATCCAGTCAAATGTAAGGATTTTATTTTACAATGAGTATTTATATACAGAAGTAGAAATGTCATTAGGTTTTTAAAACTTATAAGTTTAAGAATGCTCATAAATAATCTTCAGACTAATTGTGAAAGTCTCGATTATCTATAGAGGATGCTAATTGATGTAACTTAATGCCTAATAAGTGAAAGTGGGTAAAATTATTATAGTCACTGAATTTTTTTATTTTATAATAATTTTTTTATTTTCTTTTAGCTTGAAAAATTAATTTATGCATTTATATATTTTAAATAGTAGAATGGTTTGAATTTAACCATTTACTTTTAACTTTAATTTTTTTTTATCATCATGTATCTTGGTTTGAGAGAGGAGTATATCTTTTAGAAAAGGAGATATTTGAAAAATATTTGGTGTGCAGGTTTATATTTTGATAAGATTCAATAGCAGCATTCCCAAGAATTTTCTGTCTAAGTAAGTTACTTTTTCTTTTAATAAGTGTGGCGTTCTTTAGATCAAAGTTGTAGTTGAACTTATTTCTATGTATGATTAATGCATTTGATAAATTGTTGTGTATAAGATCCTTTTTGTGTTTATAGATATGTTAGAAAATTTAAGAAAAACTTAAGATTTTTGCTTTTGTCTTTATTCATATTGTCTTTTTACAGATATATTTTTTTTAATTATATCTGATTTGTTATACATAATAATGTATCTTTCATCAACATATCTTGAACCTACTGAAAATGATAGCACATATCTTCTATCAAAGCCAAGTTTCCGGATATCTAACTTGGAACATTTCATTTCAGTTATCTGTATTTTATTTATCTACCATCTATACTGTGAAAATTTTACAGTTTTCCTATTTGCATTTTCTGATGAATCATAATTCTTAATTTAATGGTTGAATAAGCTCCCTTGTGAGTTTCACAACTATAAAATACTCATGGTGCATTATTAAATATTTGATTTGATATTAAATATTTGAGCTTAACATCTTTTGAAAAATATTGGAAATATATTATCTTATAAGCAATTATAAATGCAAGTCATTATTTAAAGAAGCAAAAGGGTACAAATGGAAAGATTAAAAGCTGACAATGTTTTCCATTTCACTCAAACAGACGTTAAATACATGAGAACATTATCGTCTTCTCTACCTTCCCTTTCTTTTTTCTTATTATTATGAATAAATAATTTTTTTCACAAAAATCAGACAATTTCTGATATAACGTTTTTACCATAACAATCAAAATGGAATTGTTCATTATTTAGTTGAGGTAATGGCAGGGTGTAATGAACATTCTAACTAACTTACTAAGAAACAATCCAACAAGCAGATCTTAAACTGACACAAGCATCATTACTTCTATGTTCCCTTTCTTTCTTTCTTTTTCTTTCTTTCTTTCTTTCTTTCTTTCTTTCTTTCTTTCTTATTATGTATGCTTTCTTTTTTGCACTAAAACCAGATAGTGTTTCTGATATATCTTTTTTCTGTCTTTCTTCTCAATCAATATGGAATGGTCTATTATTTATTTGAAGCAGGATGTAATGCCCATATTAACTGACTAAGTTGCTAATTATTAAGGAGCAAGAACAATAAAAGAACAGGAATTAAGAATACAGATTATAACAAGTGACATTATGTTTAAATTTTTGAAAATCAAAGTTGGCTGGAAAGCAAGAAAACCGGAAGAGATTTCCACAAGTGAGAAGTGCTAGAAAAGAAATTGTTAGCATAGAATTTACATCTAGCTATTACAATTGTAAAATGAAGAGACCTTGCTGACACTCCAGCACAGGCCAGGATCAATAAAATTGCAGATTCTTCTTTAGATTTTATCAAGAATCTCTAAATATATAGCAGGAACATCAGACCATATGTGGCAGCAATATTCAAAGCAGGGATGAATGGTAGACTTATAAATATGTAAGATAGGCTTGGGTGAGGAAAATTGTCTAGCATTATACAGTGAACCAACTTTCTTAGAAGCAGACCTAGCAGTAAAAAAGGAAATTATAAAGTAAATCTATTCAAATCTTTCCTTTATTTTATGGCAGCAGAATGAATTTAAGTCTCTTGATTAATTTAATAAAGTGGCAGTAAAGTAACACAAGGTTTGCAGAAAAGCTTCCCTGGCCAAGAATTAGATCTGGAATGAAATTTGTCAGTAATTCTGTTTGGCTATGCTAAATAATTGATGTCTTTAGCTCTCATTAATGTGTGACATCATTAGTGATTTTAGAAGGATACCGCTTTGTAAACTATTGTTAAGTAGTAATGCAAAAATAATCAAATTTGGCACTCAAATTTTGTAGAAAATAATAAACTAAAAGAGGACAAGTAATTTAATTTTGAATTTTTATTAAGGATATATTTGCTTGTCTTTTATTAAATAAATCATAAGAAATATATATATATATATATATATATATATATATATATATATATATATATATATATATATATATATATATATATATAAAAAAGGCTAATGGTCAGAGTTGAATCAGACCAAGAAACAGTAGTTTTAAAAAGTGTTCAATACACATGTGAAAAAATAAAATAAAAGTAAAAATAACATTAGAGATTTAACTTTAAAAATCAGGAGGTCAATTGAATCCGTTACCTTGGTTTCAATCTTATGGTATCCTCAGGTGTCTTTTATTAAATGACCTCTTAACGCTTTATTTTTTTTCGTTTTTAATTATGACATTTCTAGATCCAAAGAACCTTTTGAACCAGAAATTTGAAGTTTTGAGTCCTTGCTTACATATTAGAAAATTCCTCTTAAACGCATATGAGTCTGGATAAAAAAATATACATTTCAATTAACACCACAACAATAAATTATAATACCCTTGCTTTTCTTCTCTTCCCCCTTCTTCTTCTTCTCTTTCCTTCTTCACATCCTTCTCCTCCTTTTCTATTACACCTAACATTGTGCGTTTGTTTGTCTATTTAAAAATAAATAATAATATAGCGTTCATTAGTTTTTTAAAAAAAATAAGACATTAAGAGGTCATTTGATAAAAATCACCTGAGGATACCATAAGGTTGAAACTAAGGCAGTGGATTCAACTGATGTCCTGATTTTTAAACTATATATATATATATATATATATATATATATATATATATATATATATAAATGGATACTCAACAATGGTTTTCATATTTCATAAGACAAAAAGTACAAATCATATTTTATAAATACATACACACACACACACACACACACACACACACACACACACACACACACACACACACATATATATATGGTTTTCATATTTCATAAGACAAAAGAATACAAATCATATTTTATAAATACATGCACACACACACACACACATATATATATATATATATATATGGTTTTCATATTTCATGAGACAAAAGACTACAAGTCATATTTTATAAATACATACACTCATACACACACATATATATATATATATATATGGTTTTCATATTTTGTAAGACAAAAGAATACAAATCATATTTTATAAATACATACACACATATATATAAATACATACACACACATAAATATATATATATATATACATACATATATGTAGATATGTGTGTGTGTGTGTGTGTATTTATAATATATGAATTGTATTCTTTTGTCTTATGAAACATGAAAACCATTGTTGAGTATCCATTTTTTTAACTCATTTGTTAACAATCTCAAATGACCAATAAATGTTCCATTTAGAAATATAAGAATATTTTAAAATATACAATAAATCTAAATCTCTTAAAAATTGTAAAATTTTCAAAAGATCAAGAAATATTTTAAAATATGCAAAAATATTTGAAATATTCAAAAGGTGACAATTTAAAAAAAATTAAAGGTAAATTATTTAAGATATGAAATCATCTTAATCTGAAAGATTAAGTTTTGTTAAAATAATTTTAAAAAGGTGTTAAACATTCTGATATATGCCAAGTAAAAAAAGGGCAGAAGTGTTTTAAAGGTGAGAAAATAAATTCCAATATGTAGGAAATAAAAGCTCATGAAACTAAAACATCCTAACATAGAACATTTGTTTGACAAATATGAGAAAAATATAACATATGTAAAAATTAAAAATATTGATAAATTTTACATATTGAAAGAGAGAAGAAAATTTTCTGAAAATTGATTTCGAAAATCCTAAGAGAAAATTGAAAATATTTTGATTATTAAAATGTGTAAAAAATATAAAGAAATAAAATTTTTAAATAAATTGCGGAAAAAATTAAAAATTGAGAACATTAAATATTAAGTAAATAAAAATCTTGAAAAGTCGTTAAATAAAATTAAAAAATACAGACAAATTTTAGAAAGAGCAAAGATTTTGGAAATATGCATAAAAATTCAAAAAGGCTAAATGATGCTGAAAATAATGAAAAAAAAGAGAGGGTAAACAAATAAATTCAAAAGAATATTAAAAAATTAGGGTCAAAGGATGTAGAAACCAAAGACAAAATAAGAGAACAAATTTCAGAGAATATAAAGAGTTTTTAAAAGGCCAAATATGTGAGAAAGAAAAAAATTTAGAGATTGAAATGTGTGAATGAATTTCAAAGAATAGAAAATTTAAAAAGACTGAAATATGTGAACAAATTTCAAAACAAAAACAAAACAACAAAAAAAATCGTGTTCTAGCACATACACAAGGAATAGTTCAAAAGAAATGTAAAGCAATTCATCTTTTTTCTTATCTCTTTTTTTATTGTTTTCATCTTAATTTTCTGTAAAATATTTTTTCCCTGCTAATTTCTCACTTTCAAAAATGACAAAACCAATTCAGGGCCAATGTGAAAAGCTTAGAACAGAAATGACACAAAGAGATGTAAAATATAATACACTTTGAATGTTGTGCTAACAATATTTTTTTTTTGTTTCTTTAAAAAAATAAATTAAAAAGACATAAAAGAAATAAATTGAAAAGAATGAGAATTTCCTCAAGCTAAGAAAAATATCCTTTCTGTTTACGCAGGGGTAGTGATGAATGTAACAGTAAAATTTTGATAATGTCTAATTTTTTTTACCTCATTCTTTCACTTCAAATAACATTGTTTTCTTTTTTTCTTCTTCTATGTGCTGTGTCCTTTCAGGATGTTTGTGATCATGGCTCTCCACAACTTCCTGTCCTTTTATACTTTAAAAATGTTTCCATTCAATTCAACTTGATTCAAATCGATTTCATTCCGGATATCCAACTGAAATTGTGTTCCATTTGGTATTTCTTCTGGAAATCTGACTGGGGTCCTAACCTTCTATATATTTTTTTTCGCTCTTTTTGTTTCGGTTTTTTTTTTTTTTGGTTTATTTTAATAATTTTTTTTCCCAAACCACCACACCCAATTTTGGAAAAAATGTCAGTAGCAGAAAGAGATGGGAGGAGGGAAACAAGGAACACTGAAAAATAAGTAAATGACCCCGCCCTCAAGACTATAGGCAGAAGACTGATAGGGGTGAGAGGGCTGGAAAGAAATTACCGAATAAAGAACATTACAAGAATAAATAAATAAATGAATAAATAAATAAAACATATATATTTCTTTATTTTATTTTTAAGTTTCTTTTTACGTATATTTTTTTTCAAGATATATCTTATTTTCTAATTTCTGTTTTCCCATATTTTTTTTTTTTTTTAAGGTGGGCAAAGTGGAAGTTTGTGGTGGGGGTTGATTTCCTGCAGCTTTTGGGTTCAGTGCCCACACAGCGCAACACAAAACTGTGCGACATTACAAGGGAGAAGAGTGGGTTAGGGAAAATGAAAAGAAAAGAAATGAATTGGTGAAGAAAAGACATTTAGGAATGGTGAATCTCCACCCTCAATCTCACTTGGCGGTGCCAACAATCCCAAAGTTGCAGAGGAATATTCTCCCACTATATCCTCCTAATTGCCCAGTTTCAGCCAACCAGAATAAAACCTTTGAACTAGGTTCTTCTCATTAAAGAATTATAATTGGGGTGCTGGGTTGGGTGTAGCTGGGACAGGGGTTGGTGCTTTCACATTCTGGGAAGCATTCATCTTGCACGTAGCATAAGCCAATTGCTCTCATAAGGCAGGGGAGAAGCAAGGGGTCCTACTTAAGGAGACCTATAGACAGAGGAATGACGAATGCAAAATATAAAATAATAATAATAATAATAATATTAAAAACCTCATGTGTGATCTAGAATAGTAAGCATAATGATATGAATACTTCCAAATTATTATTATTTTATTACTGAGTCCTTCTGCTATGCACCATGTCCCTTCAGGACAATGGCAGTCATGGCTCTCCACAATTTCCTGTCCTTTATAACTCTTAATAAATTTTGTCTTTTTGTTATCTCTCTTAAACCTTGTTCCACCATTTATTTACACATGCTCATTCTTCTTCTATGCGTCATGTCCTTTCAGGACATTTGTGGTCATGGCTCTCCACAATTTCCTGTCATTTGTAGATCTTAATACAGTTTGTCCTTTTGCTATCTCTCCTAAGTCTTGTTCCCCATCCATTTATTCAAGCTCATTGGATAAGTTATTTGTTGTTTTTCTCTGTTCCTCTTGCCTTCAATCTGTCCTGTGAGTATCAAATTTTCCAAGCCTTCTTTCTTCATTATGTTCCCAAGAAATTTCAACTCTCTCTTTCTGATGTTAAGTGTAAGTGTCCTTTTTGTTTCCATTTTCTCTAAAACTTATTTGTTGCTCACATATTTGGTCTATGGTATTCTCAGCATCCTTCTGTAGAACCACATTTCTATTGCTTCAAGTCTCTCCTTAATCTGTGATGGGAGGACTGATATTATGTAACACTTCAGTACTTTTTCTTTTTAACAAAATTTTCTTGTCATTTAATATTTTGCTTAGCTTTTGGGAGGCACCTTTTGCTATCCCAGTGCACCTTTGTAGGTTATTCACTGCTTCACTTTGTCCTTTTGCATTCAATATGCCCTGTGAGTGTTAAATTCTCCAAGCTCTCTCCTCATTTGCCCTAGAAATTCCAACTTTTTCATTCTGATTCTAAGTAGAAGTATCCTTTTTGTTTCCATTTTCCTTAAAACTTTGTTGATATTCAAATGTTCCATCCACGGTATTCTCAACTTCCTTTTGTAGAGCCACATCATAACCAATAATGACAAACAAATGATAACAAATGCAAAATAGTCTTCTAAAAGAAAAATATGTTTGGTAAGTATTAAATGGATATTGATCTATTAATTATATGAAAATGATGTTTATATTAAAAGTGAAAAATCTTCTAAATAAATATAGTCTGTCTTGTTTTCATTTGCATTGAACTTGTTATAAGGGGAAGTGCTGAAAAGTTCTAAGCACATAAAAGGGAATCTATCTATCTATCTATCTATCTATCTATCTGTCTATCTATATATCACATCAAGCTCAGTTGGGATCATTGGAAATGCCATGATCATTTCCAATGTCTGCATAGTTTAGCTATATATGGTTTTCAGTTCAAAGTTTTTCCTTCTCCTAGACTGGTTGACAACTATAGCTAGAGAGTCCATACTGCCTTGCTATTTGACTCATATTTGGTCATTTGGTTAAATCTTATAGGAAGTAGGTTGGACTGAGAACTTTTCAACATCTTGTAAAATCTACACTGCATAAGATCTTTATTAACACTCTGTCTACATTGGATATGTAAAAAATTTGGCAATATTTAAACTTCATGCATACAAAAACATGATGTGTCAATAAGATGCTTATTCCCTTGACACCACTATTACTGTACACATTTTTGACTCCCTCAGCAATATTTACTGTTTTTAGAAAATGAGGATTAGAATTTTAATAAAACCTAAACATATAAAAGTGGATATATGAAATCCAAACATGAAAAGGGATTTAATCATAAATTTAAAAAAATGTCAGTAAACAAGGAAATTTATTTAAATACTTATTTTGTGATGTCAATGAATACTCATCACTTTTGTAATGCTCGTTGTAGTAGAGACATTGTAATCGCAGATACAACTATAGTAATGCCATTGAACAATACTGGTGCCAGACACCTTCGAATAACACTTGCGCTAATAGTACTTGCTCGATAATACTCAATCAAAAAGTAACCACCAAATAGTAATCTGTGTAGTGAGCAGTATAGAGAAATAGTCTAGTGAATGATATAGAGATAGAGGATAGTGTAGAAAGAGTAATCTGAATAGTAATAGAGGATAGAATAGAAATGGTGATCAATTAGATGCCATGCTAATTCCCATATGTACATTTCCTTTGTGATCACATGGTCTAATTATTAGAAATGGAATCATCTGCTTTTTCCCTTTGGTGATCTGTGTTCGAACCCAAGTGTCGAAAGGGACACTTTATTTCTATATAACAACAAAACAACAAGTAATTGTAAGTTTAAATTTAAAAAAAAATGTCCTTTCTCAGCACTTCTTTCATTTATTCTCCCCATATAAATTAAACGGAAATAAGTTAAGTGCATCTCTTCCTCTGATTCAAACATTCTTTTAATTTAGGCTTATGTCATATGTTTATACAAATTTCCTCATTCTATAGATATTTATAAAACGGTAAATAATAAATATTGCACTGTAGTTGGTTTACATATTTTGTAATATTTTATAAATTTTTGAATAAAAAGATTTCTTTTTAAATTTCTTTATAAAATATTAAATAAATCACTATAAAAGATAAATAATAAATATCCCATTGTACTTGGTTCACATATTTTTAAAATCTTGTAAATAAACATTGCTGAGGGAGTAAAAAGTTGCTACAGTAATAGCAGTGTCAAGGAAATAACCATGTTTTTAACAAAAAGTTTTTTTGGCATAAAGGTTAAACATTGCTGGCAATTCTTTACAGGTATATACAATATAAAACAAAATAACATGCCATAAACAAAAAGACAAACTTTACTAAGAGCTGCAAAGGACAGAAAATTGTGGAGAGCTATGATCACCCACATCCTGAAGGCACATAGAAGAAGGAAAACACGCCATATCTTCAATGTGACGTTTATTTTTATTTCATAAATAAATTAGCTTCATTTTATTAACTGAACAAAGGTTTTAGTTAAATTTATCTTTTGTTCAGTTGCTTTTAACTTTTTAGGGCCAAAGAGATGCTACTTTACTTGATCTTTTTCTTACCCACTCTCTGGACCCTTGTCACAATTTACAACTTAGTCCTCTTGCTTACTTGGATCATGCTTTTTTGTTTATAGATGTCTCTTTCCCCCTATTCAAAAGACATCATCTTATTACCAATAAACTGTTTGGGATTCATTTCATGATTTTCTTTGTGACACCTCTTGGAGTGAAATTTTTAAACTTCCCATTGAAAACTGTGCCACTGGGGTTTCTTCTTGGGTGAAAATCAGCATCATTGCTTTTATGCCAGATAGAAATACAAAATGAAACTACAATCTTCTCTTTAGTTCACTTCTGTCACTTCTGTCTATATAGCTGCTATATTCCACAGGAATCACTTCTTCCAACCATACCAACATGATAGTTTGGATTATAACAGACACCACTTCTTATCTGCTTGTAATGAGTGTAAGCATGCCCTCAATGTGACTAAGTGATTATTTGCTTTTGATTTTGAAGTTTGATTTTCATGATTACAGCTTCATATAAATGTGTTAAACAATGATAAATCCTCAATTCCTCATTTCTTTAATCAGTTTGAAGTGTTGTCATCTATTGGGGATAAATTGAAATGCATTGCTTGTAAATTCTATTCCAAATACATTTTTGACTCATCAAGCATATCTTTACCTGATTTTCCCCCTTCGATTTAGAATCTCTACTGTGTAACATATATATAACTTCATCAATAGCTTCTGCCATCATCTCCAAATTAGATCCTCACAAAGCATGTAAACTTGATGGTATTCCTGTAATTGTCCTATATAGACTCTTAAACTGGTTCCTGTTATCTTTAAGTTCTACAACTAAGGCTTTGCTGCCAATGTACTAATAGCTCTAATCAACTATTGGTTAAGTATCTCAACACACATGAAAATATTATTGAAAAATCTTGTCTGCTTTGCACCAACATCAGAAAAACTATATTTATTTATATGAATTTCATTATGTGTAGCAACAAAAAAAATCTTTATATATATATATATATTAGGTTGGTGCAAAAATAATGATGTAATAATGTTGTTTTTTGACGTATTTTTAACGTCAAAAAAAGACATTATTACGTCATTATTTTTGCACCAACCTAATATATATATATATATATATATATATATATATATATATATATATATATATGTATGTATGTATGTGTGTGTGTGTATATATATATATATATATATATATATATATCAAATAGATTTTTAATTTGACATTATTTCTTATTACTATAAACATTATTTTCACTGTTTAAGAAAATAAAAAACACAGAAACAAACTCAAATATGTCTACTAACTAAAAATAATGTTTATACTACTATATATAGGTATTTTTAGTGTGCCCATATTGCTATTGAATGTGAAACAAGGTCAGTGGGTCTAATGGCAATACCATAAAAAATTGCCTGAGCCCTACTGGCACATCCCCTTTTGGGAATGACTCAGCCACCAGACAATCAACCCAGACCCCACTTGAAGTAGAGGTACTGCCTGGGGGGAAGTCTCCCTGGGGCTTGTACTTAATATTTTTTAAACTGCCTCAAATGAATATATATATATATATATATATATATATATATATATATAAACCAAATAGAAACAATTGAAAGAAAAGAGGAAAAAAGAATAAAAAGGCTAAGGAGTAAGTGTAAATGGAGAAAAAAAAAAACAATGAAAAGGACAAATAATCACAACACTCTGCATGTACATAGATCTCTGCAGGCAGTTGCATGGGTGCACACACAAATGCACATACACACTATGAAAAACACTTGCATCAATGATAAGTTCATATAAAAAAGAAAAATTTAGAAGTATAAATAATCAGTTGCTGATACCCCCTGAGAAATGGATGGATGGGTCTGTCTACGAGACTCTGGAGTCATGGGTACATCAACCAGCTAAATGACAAACCTTTTACTCATATTAATTATATATATATATATATATATATATATATATATGTATGTATATATATATATATAACTCAATTTCACTTATGCTTTTATTTTTTTATTGCAGTTGCTTTTGTGAGATATTTAAAACAAGAGTGATAAGACAAAGACAGTGATAAGACAAACTTATATATATATATATATATATATATATATATATATATATATATATATATATATATATATATGATTGTCATTATTATATTGTTGCAAATTGATGTAGTCAACGAAAAATTCTATTCTTGAAGCATGTAATTTGCAAAACTCCTCACAACTCAAGAATTTTACAGAGAATCAGCACAGAATAAAGGATGGCAGTTTTCAGGAAATCTCCAAATCTTGATCCCAATTCATTATAAGAAAATGGTGTTTATGTATTATTATTATTATTATTATTATCATTATTATTATTATTATTATATGAATATGCAGATTGTATAACAGTTATTTGCACGGAGTGTAATGAGCAAGTTGAGTTTAAATTCCAGTCAATTTGGTTTTGTTCAGTGCATGCTAATGCCCTGGAAGAGGTATGAATCTTTCTTCCTTCAGAATATTGGTTAAATAACAGAGCAGACTGGGCTCTCTTACCTTAGATGGCAACAATTCTAAGAGAAGAAAAGCTTTGTATTCAGATCTCAGGTGGGTTGTTTGGAGACTTCATTACATACTCTGTACCATTTCTCTGATATTGGCTCTTTTAAAAGTATGGATAGTACTACACAAGTCTTCACCATTGTAATCAAATTATCTGTGTGCATAATCAAGCATTTTAGTTCTAAATCATATGTTAAAATTGATGGTAGTGTTTTCAATATATATATATATATATATATATATATAGAGAGAGAGAGAGAGAGAGACCGGGTGTAACAGCAAAATTGCCTAAATCATGTAAAAGCAAAATTGTCCATTTCTTAGATTAAGATTTGAACTTAGAAATGATTAAAGATATCTTACTGGAATTTTTCAAGTTTTTTATAACACTATTGGGCTCTATTTTGGGCAGTAAGAATGTATAATTACTCTCCAAGCTTAATAGGAGTATCGTGATGAAATGGATCATAAACAAAAATGACATGTTCATCATTAATTAATCATAGATGAGAATCAGAAACTCATAAAAGATTGAAATAAAGTTCAAATATATATATATTATTCATTTTCCAACTTATTCAAGATGATCTTCGTTCCCTCTAACCTTCCAAGTTTCTGTCCTTGAGTAGCAAGTTGCCTCACAGGTTTCACATACGATTTCATTTTCAATTCTTTTTTCACTGTTCTTTGGACTGTCATAGATGAAACTCCTCTCTCATGTGCCAAAACGTCTTATGGATTGAGTTGGATCATTTCTAATTGATCTCTTTAGCTCTAAGTTGAAATGATGATCCCTCTTCCCGTAGTGACATCATGATCCAGTTTTGCTCTCTACTGTTCCCTCTTTTTTAAACTTATTCACCATTCTCTTGATGATTCTTTGAAGATTGAATCCAGAGTATGAATGTTGGGACCATTATTGAAGGCTTCAATGATCTTTTTTCTCTCACCATTGCTCATTGGAGCTGAAACAAAACAATTTTACCCTGTTCTCTTTCTAGCTGAATAACTCAAAGGGTTTTTCAGTGATTCTTACAACAAATGATGTCAAGATGGCTAAATGTATTATCCAAAATACTGGAAATTGAAAAAATGAAAAAAAAAAATGAAAATAAACATATTCAAATAACAGTTTCCTTACATGGGCAATTCCAAGAAACTTCAAAGTAAGGGAAACAACATTAACAATTGATATTTACAGTTAAGTAACGTTATCATATTATTAATGATCTATTTTTAATATTAAGATTATTTTAATATTTTTAATATTGAGCACTATAGAAAATATCTGCTTTACTTTTGAACTATTATATTCTTAAAACTTAAATCTTCAATCATATATATATATATATATATATATATATATATATATATATATATGCTGTTGGAATTGGCTCTTCAATTTCTCATTCTGAGCCATTATCCCTTATACCACCTGCACATTTAAGCTTACAATACCTAGTATTCCTAACCACTCAACCATCTAAGTACGAACAGATTCAAGATTGCTTAAATTTGGTGATCAGACAAGAACAGATGTTTCAACATGATATGGCCTTAAATTCTGAATTCAAACCAGCCTGGAGAGGATTGACAAAGTGTGGATGAGCTTCATATAGGAGTTAATGGCCAGTATGCAGCTATGAGATTGAAACTCATATCCAAAAAGAAAAAAAAAAGCTAGCGATTGTAGCATTGTGACATGTAGCCCACAGTGCACCAGTATAGGACATGAAGACACAGGAGAGTGTGTACATTGCAGGGCACAGGCTATTGATCACTTTGAACAATTCACTTGTGCAGATTGTTCAGTAAAAACTTAGAATTTACTGAACACTCATCTGTTATTCTCAGTAGGAGAATCTATCCACATATAAATGTAAAAATGAATCTGCAGCCTAATAATAAAAAGAGCATTTTTTTTACACTATTAATCATATAGTTCAAAAATTAGATGGAGAGAATTTCAGATCAAAATTCAGCTAAAATCCAACTAGAAACTTAAATCCTAAACTTATGCCACACACACACACAAACACACACCCCCACACACACATACATATATATATATATATATATATATATATATATATATATATATATATATTAGTAAAATATATAATACACTACTGTCTGAGGGTATTACTAATATATCCTTAATACATCTGTTACTTAGCATTGAGCACTGTTTTTCTTACACTAAAGGATGTATGTATTTGTATATGAACTCTTATACGTATGTTTATTTATATTTGTTATATATATGTGTGTGTGTGTGTATGTATGTTAATGTATATTTGGGCAGCAACTTTCCTTATAAAAATGTTTTTGTTGATTATAACAGACAAGGAAAATTTAGTTAATTTTTTATTTAGTTTTTCCAGCATTCTTAAATTGTTTGGTGGGAGTAAGGAGTGCAAAATACACACACACACACACACACACACATATATATATATATATATATATATATATATATATATATATATATATATATATAAAGAGGAAAATACTACTTTTACTGTTACCAATAAAAGTAAAATATAAAGTACTGTTTTTCCTCTTTATATATTTTATACTTGCCCTATATTTTCCAAATATTTTATATACTTACATCAAGCACTTAGTTTGTAGTGTCTGCAATTCTGACTTTTATATATATATATATATATATATATATATATATATATATGTTTGTATATATATATATATATATATATGATAGGATAAGGGATAAATAGGAAACATTTATAAAGCTAACATGTTTTGCTTTTATTAAAGCTTCATCAGAGAACAAAACATAGTGGAGAAAAAACACACACGTGTGCCCACACGCACACATACACACATTCTCAAATACACACACAGACACACAGAGACACACAAACACACACATACACACATATAGACACAAACAAACAAATATACATTATTATCTGAATCACAATAAATACACAGAAACCATTATGATAAAACACGTCTCAGTTACCTACTTAAGGAATTATGCGTGTAATTGGGTAGCTGCAACTATTTGGTAATTTTTGATGCTTGTGCTAGCACAAGGTCACATGTCATTGTGACCGAGGGTTTGAGTGTGCTGGCCTTGTTCAAACTGCTGATCTTACCAGATTATGGCCTCTTTCTCAGAAACTGTAACTAAGGTTCCTTCTGTGTTGTTTGTTGCGGTATAAATCATAGGTTGGGCCTATGAGTTTTGAGCAAATACTAATGTGTCTGATGAGTGTGCTCAGAAAACAATATATATATATATATGTAAGCAAATATATGGATATAGATCCGACAGTATGAAGAAAAATATATATGGAAAAAAAAACAAACAAAAATCCTTATATACAATTATGCTGTTTTAATGTTAATATGTCAACATCGGACGTTTTTTGGATAAGTCTTGTTCTCATGTACATCGTCTTTGTCTTGTTGTATTGATAATGTTATAATTTATGAATATGTCCTGAAGATGGTTTATTAGACCGAAACGTCCGACGTTGACATATTAACATTAAAACCGCATAATTGTATATAAGGATTTTTGTTTGTTTTTTTTCTGTATATATTTTTTTCTTCATATATATATATATATATATATATATATATATATATATATATATATATATATATATACACATAAACAAACATACACACAAATACATATGCACACACACATATATATGTTGGTTTTCTAAGCATAGCTTAGATGTGGTACGAGGCTGGAAGTATGGGGCACTGGACATAATGTGTGAAAAAAACTGTCTGAATGTTATATATGTGCAAGCCCTTTCAACTATTCTATTATCCATTATCAATAATGTTTCATTTTTTAACTGTAAAAAAATTGTTATTATATATAAATAAATATATATTATTTTCCTCGCTGGTTTCATACACAACACAATCTTTATCAAGCACTATTTTATTAACACCAGCACTCAATATGCAATATTATATATATATATATATATATATTTATATATATATATTAATCCATGCAAATTCCTAGAAGATTTTCGATATCAAATAGAAAAAAAATCATCTCTTCCATACTAACACTGAATTTCTGATGTGAATCATGTTAAAAAAATAAAAGTGTTGGTCTTTTATTTTTGATGAGAAGATGGTGTAGACATCTTGTTTGTTGTTTCTTAATGTAAACAACAAGAATTTATATAAGTTTATGCTATAGATACGAGTGTTATATCGATATTACAGGCGTTCCGCTCTCTCATCTGAAATTACATCTGCATCGGGTTCATTTCTTTTTTGTTTTCTTGTGGTGAGTAAGCAGTGAAATCTTTAAAAGCTGACTTGGACATCAGCATTGCAAAAATAAACTTAGTTATTTGGAAATTGAAAGAAAAGAAAATCACGTTCAGAATGAGTCATTTCGGAAGAAAATAGTATGCATTAATTTGAAAAAAAAATCATTTGAATTTATATATAAATTTAATATACACAACTTTATTTATATGACATTGCACTTCTGTATAGATACGGTCATAGAAAAATTTGTCTCTGTACATATCATCATATGCAGTTAATTTTTTTAATTTTGTATTCTATTTAAGTGGTTTGCAGTGTGCTTGTATTTATGCATAGTAACATGTATAAATATGCACAAAAAACATAGCACATTTATGTCTAGTGCTAGATCAATCAACCTTTCTCCTCTCCCTCATCTTTCATCCCTCTCTTTCTCTCTCTCTCTCTATATATATATATATATACATATATATATATACAGCAAGATATATAATCCGGTGTTCTTATAGATATTTTTATTTTTACAAAATAGTGCTCAATGTAAATTTACAGAGCATTAATATTATAAATTAATTGATTTAAAATATAGTTTTTTCGCTACACAGTTCTAACCATGTTTCAAAAATGGAAGCTAAAAGCCACAAATTTAATTTTGTGATTAAATTAAAGACGTTAGTTCCATTTCATCCTCAAGCGAATTTTGGATTAACTTTTTACCATATTTTAAATCAATTAATTTATAATATATATATATATATATATATATTTATATAAATATATATATTTTATTTTATTTCATTATATTTTTTTATTTTATATTATTTTACTTAAATATTTGTATCTATAAAAAAAAATGTATAAGCATAAAATGTCTTAAAATAATTGTCGGACTTTGTCCATTTCATATATATATATATATATATATATATAACTGAATTTTTTTTAGCCGACATATATATATATATATAATATCTATTTGAATTTATAATATATGTATGTTATTAAATCACTACATAACATGCATATGTTATAAATTTGAATAAATATGAGCTCTACTCTGTATTGAGCACTCTTTTAAGAATAGTGTTTTTGTTTATTTGAATTTTATTCCATGTGTACCAAGCCTGTGTGTATGTGTGTATATATATATATATATATATATATATATTGCATTGAGGTCAAAACTGACAGTCAACATGCAGTGTATGATTTCAAAATACACACACACACACACACACACACACACACGTGTGTGTGTGTGTGTGTAATATCTAAAGACACATTTTGTATGACTATATATATATATATATATATATATATATATATATATATATATATATATAAGTCATACAAAAATGTGTCTTTATATATTTTTTTTAATCATTTCATCCCAATGTAAGCCAATAAAGCTACTAGGATGCAACTGATATAGAAAACTACCATTAAGGAGAGAGGGCAATAAAAGAATAAGAATTAAAAAGACAGAAGATGACATTATATTACATATGTATGTAATATACATGAATTAGGATAAAAATTGTATAGAGGCATGAAAGTGACACTATATATGTGTCTGTGTGTGCATGTATGCACACACACACACACATATATATATATATATATATATATATATATATACACACACATGTATTTCTTGAATGGATTTTTTTAGCCAACATTATTTTATTTTATAAATGCAATTTTTTTAGTTGGTACATATATTAGATTTTCCATCCTTGTTTTTTTTTAAAATTTTGTTTTTATTTTCAGTGATTAAGAATATGTAAAATAGAAATAGGAGCTCAAATATATACACACTAAAAACTAACATTTATTGAAGTACAAAGCACCTGCAAATATCTTTATTTATTCATATATGCACTTATGTGTATATATATATATATATATATATATATGAATATATATATATGAATATAGTGTATATATATATATATATATATATATATATATGAGCAGCTTCTTCCTGCAAACATTTGCTTTGTGGGACTGACTCCAATGAGTATGCTTTCCGAATCACTACAATCTTAACCTATTCGAATCTAGGTTCAACCATTATCTTCCACACATATCCCCACAAGCCCTGCCTCTGTGACCCTCTACATTGAGTGGCTCTTTGGCCATTTATAAATAAAAAAAGATTAATGTACTAATATCAATTCAGTTAAATTCTGAAATTACAATGAACACTTTTTCAACATAATTTTCATATTTTTGCTTTAGTGACTAAAAGTCAAGTGATTAATTATGGTTTCTATACGTATTCTAAACTATTTTTAAAATCACCCTATTAGGTGGAATTTAAGCTAGCTCCTGTAGAGGGCTCTTGATTGGGTCTTCAACATAATAGATAGGAAGGAATAGATGCAATAGGCAACAATAAACTGCAGAAGAACTCAAAATTGATAGCTGCATTTAAGTATTGCATTAATATGTAAGCTTACCTTTTAAAAGTTCAACAATAATCCTTCTGCTGCCACTTAATTTAA
>CAHIKZ030005565.1:2050000-2052500 GCA_903632075.3 Acanthosepion pharaonis | reverse complement strand
GTACAGATATATTGTTGAAATGTTTGTAATTGATATATTTCTATTATTTCTCTCAGTTATAAATTATTATTGTATCTCTGACATTATTGTCTGGTTTAGTCTATGTTAAAATTCTCACATGATATTATTGCATTTATCTTTCATTGGAAGCAGAAAAATTGAAAGAAATTCTTTAATAAATATTTACTTCAGATTCCCTGGGAGATGAGGCAGTTATTCAAAAATTAAACAGATGACCACAAAGCCTACATTTCAAGCCCTTTTGTCAAAATAATGTTATTTTATTATCTCAGATTAAGTGAAAGGAAAGAAAAAAAAATGTTTTAGTGAAATTTTAAGAGAAATAAAAATTTAAAAATCCCTTTCAAATAAGACCCCCCCACAAAAAAAGATATAGTTAAATTGTTTGGACTTAAGCTTGTTAACTGAAATTTTTTTTTCTACAGTGTCTGGGTCTGTAATACTTGTCAGAAAAACTAATTTCATGTAAGAACAAAGAGACTTCTTCCGTAGCAGTCATTCAAGTCTTGTAAAGATTAATTTCTCTTTTATCTGTACAAACAGTATAAATATTTATAGTTATGTAAGCACTCTGGTTACAACTCTGGAAAAGAGGAAAACAATTTTTCTTGCTGGTTAGACTCACTCTTAATACTCCAATCAACAAAAAAATAAAAACCTTTTTCAAATGTTCAAATATATATATACCTGAACAGTAAAATGGTAAACCTATCAACATATCAACACATCAATATTCTTCCTGTGATTCTTTCATTAACATTTCAAAGAATAAGAAAATTCCTGAAATCTTATTGTCTCTGTAGCTTTTGGGAAAAAATGTTTTATAATAGCAATATAGTATAAGCAGAAAGCCTGTTAGATGAGGTTCGTTGTAAATAATTAAAATTTCAGAAATAAAAACCAGAGAGGTAAAAGAGAGTGAATAAAAGAAAATAATTTTGTCTGGTATAGAAAAGAATTTAGAATGAACAATTTACAATATAACTGTTTTTTGACTGGTAAGTAATACTTGTTAATGATATAAAAACAAAAGAACAAACTTGAAAAGATAGAAAAAGCAAAACTGTGAAACTGTTTATTTTTTTTTTTTTATTAAGGATAGAATGAATATAAACATTCAGTATAATGGAAAAATTATATTTTTTTATATACTGGATTGTTTCTTGAGATCACAAAGCAGTAAATGAATATAAATATCCAAAATTAAAAATAAAATAACCCAAAAGAAAATATTTTCTTAACCCTCCATTATTACAATTGGACATTGTCACAACAAAAATCCTATGGGGATTTCAAACATCTCATTTAAGATATTATGGCTACATCATTTAGTTTTTACTTTGTAAAATTAGCTTTTTTTTAAAATCCAAAAGAAAAAAGAAACAGCAATATAACCATCTACAATAAAAGACAGCCATGAAAGATTTATTATGATTCATTATGATTTATTATAATGACTTTTTATGATTTATTACATGATTTATTTGGATTTATTATGGTTTATTATGATGGTTTATTATAAAGTTATTATGATTTATTATAATTTATTATATGATCAATTATTATTTATTATATGATTATTATTATATATAATTTATTATAAGATTTACTATGATTTATTACATAATTTATTATTTATTATATGAATGATTATGATTTATTAAATGATTTATTATGATTTATTATGTAATTTATTATTTATTCTAATATTTGTTATATAATTTATTCTTTACTAAGTTTTATTATATGATTTATTATGATTTATTACATGATTTGTTTATATATTATATGATTTATTATACGATTTATTATATGATTTATTATTATTCATTATGATTTATTATGATTTATTACATGATTCATTATATTATATATTATATGATTTATTATATGATTTATGATTTATTATATGATTTATTATGATTCATTATGATTTATTATGATTTATTACATGATTCATTATGATTTATTATGATTTATCATATAATTTATTATTTATTATATGAGTTATTATATAATTTATTATTTACTATATTTTATTATATGATTTATTAAATGATCTATTATTCATTATGATTTATTATGATTTATTGTGATTAATTAAGAGAATAAATGAAGTCCAAAAATAAAAACGAATCCATGTTCTTTCCCAGAAAAGAGAAATTAAATCTGAAAAACTGTATTTTCCAAATATATTTCTCCATATAAGAAAGAACGCTGATTTAAAAAAAAAAATGAATTAAAATAAAGATTAAAAAAAATCAATTCGTCAACAGGAGAAACAAAAAAAAAGCAAGAAAAACAAGAATCAACTGACTGTTTATCTCAAGAACTGACAATAACACAAAAGGTGTCGTTCTGCTTGTCACTGTTTACAGACTACACTGAGAGCTGATATAACTTCGATGCTATCACAGGTAGTGAAAAACTGGTGTGAAGACTTGTTTCAAACTGGCCAGACTTTAACAATGAGCATCAT
>CAHIKZ030005565.1:1980000-2040000 GCA_903632075.3 Acanthosepion pharaonis | reverse complement strand
AAAATAATGGTATAGATAATAAAAAAGAAAAAGCCAACCTCAATAACATTGACTATGAACACGGCCACAATGTGCTGACCATGTTTGTAAAATAAAACATTCCTATAACTCTAGATGCATATATAAAAATAATCCATACATTCAGTTAAAAGTAAAAATAAAATCATCCTTGATAGTGACTATCAATAGCCAAAAGTACTTGAACTTACAGAACAGTTAGACAACTTCTACATAATTTATGTCCAGAAAAGATAAAAAGAACAGGAGAAAAATTAAATAAAAACTTAATTGTGGTACCTTGTCAGCTGTTTTTAATGAAACTTCTATAGAAGAGTGATTGCTGCCCAAATGCACAATTATACATACATACATACATACATACATATATATATATATATATATATATATATATATATATATATATATATATATATATATAAAAAGCTTAAAAAGAAATTTGAATATACACAGAATTATAGAATCATGTAACTATATGGAAAACGTTGAACATTCTTCCTTTTCTATTGATTAAAAATTCTTTTTTTTTTACTAAATTACTTGCAAGTTTTAATTTTCGTCTTATCTGCTAAAAAAGTCAGTACTGACAGATTTTTAGTCTTTCACAATAACTAGCTAAATAAATTTAAAAAAATAAAGAATTATTACAAATTAAAATTACTTCATGAAAAATGATTATTAAAAGGTGTTAGTCAGAAAATAACTAATATCTACACAAAGAATCAAATAAACATTCATAAATATTCTGTATAAACAAGTAAATAAATAAGCAACTGAGATATTTCTGATTTTTAAACAAGTGATAAATTTTACTTTTACTTAACTGCCGATGGTATGTTATAGAAATTACTTATATCAAAACTCGTAAGCTTCAGTCTTTTCCAATAATGTTGATATTAACTTGCCTTGTTTAGGAACCAACCTTTTCTATAGAATGTACATGACATACAACTCTAAGAAAGTCAGAAGAAACAGAAAACTGTTTGATATACATGGGTTTTAAGTTGCTAAACACATGGAAATATTTTATGAAAAGAATTAATACAAACTTTTTTTTTTTGCCATTCATTACAAAACAACAAACTTACGTTGCAACTCTCTTAACGGCACTTTTGAAAACAAAGTTAAATAATAGCTAAAAAGATATAACATACAATAAACTGTGATAAATGCCAAAATATTATGTTTACCAAAAAAAAAAAACAGAAAAGTAAAAGATAAAAAGAAATGAAAAAAACCCTAGACCAAACTAAGCAGTAATTAAAATTCATAAATTTAAACATATGTAGATATCTTTATTCTTTCATCTTTTTTTTACTCATAGTATTGTTAACCAAAACAAGGAAACAAGCTTGAGACGAACTAACCTGTGTGATGAATCCTCAGGAGTCCACAGTGGGATGTGTTCCGATGAAGAATACTACTGCTCTTGTGTGACAGCATTATTAGATATATGTGTGTATGTCTGTGTACATGAACCCAGGTCTACCAGAGCATGTTATGCCAGGGTTTGTGAATGCAAGCATGAGCATGCGCCTCTGTGAACGTAAGCTTGACTACATTCATGTATATGCCCCCAAATGAGGAGGAGGAGGGAAGGTGGAGAGGAAGGATACACAAGTACGCATAGGTTTAGCAAATGCTTACATATTAGCCTGTGTGAGAGTGTGTGTGTGTGTGTGTTTGTCTGTGTGTGCGATGTCTGTGTGAGAAAGAGGCCTGCTGTCCTATTAAGTGTGTTGTGTGAGCAATGGCTGCTTCAGCCACTGATTAGCTGATATGCTTCACCAGGAATGGAGACACAGGCAACCTGCCCCTTTGCCCTGCCCCTTTGCTCTCTGCTCTTGGGAGAATGGTGGGGGGGAATAAAATAAAAATAAAAAGAGAAACAAAAGAAAGCAGAATAAAAATATAAAATGAGAAAAAAAGTGAAATAAATAAAAACCTAGAATCACCTAATTTATCGCTAGGTATTGATCCTGCCTGTCTTTTTTTCCTCCCATTTTCACTGCCCTAGCATATCTATCAATCTATCTATATTTACATTTATATATATAAACAGAGGTCTTCATTTTATATATATATATATATATATTTGTATGTATTTGTGCATATATATAAATATATATATATATATATATATGTTTTTATGTATTTATGCATATATATATGTGTTTTATGTATTTATGCATATATATATATATATTTTTTATGTATATATACATGTATATATGCATGCACACACACACACACATATATATGTATGTATATCTACATATATGCATAGATATGTATACTCAACTGAATATATATTTATAAAAACTCTATGTATATATGTATATATCTTATATGTATCAATATATAGATATACATTGATATATTTATATATATATATGTGTGTATATATATATATATATATATATATATATATATATATATTTTAAAAATGATATATATAAATTTTAAATTTATATAATATATATATATATATATATATATATATATATATATATTAAGTACCCGTGCATATAATATATATGTGTATGTGTGTGTGTGTGTGTGTATGTGTGTATGCGTGTGTGTGCATACAGGATGTGCTAAAAAGATTTCACCAATTTATGATGATTGGTCATATTTTGACAAGAAAGTGGGACATTTAGTACCCTCTCTTCATAAATATATATATATATATATATATATATATATATATATATATCATGGGGGAGAACATATCTAAGTTTATCTGCATGTACATTTTTGATGCATAATAAGATCTACTCTGTGTCTGAATTTTCTTTCTCTCTTTGCCTGAGTAAAATTTATTCTTTTTATAATTAGGGGATGGGTAGTGCAACTGGGTGGTTGTGTCAGGCACAGGGTTTACAATGGGGAGGGAAAGCAAGGAATTTTTCTTTTTTTTCTGCTCACTGTGACACTGAGTCATTTTCTGGACCCTGGACTGTGTGTCCCCACACACCATACTCACCTACGCAAGTACTCATCCCCAGCCACCCCACCTTCCTTTTAACATCTGCATGTTTATCCATGAATACACAACTTTGTGTATAACTTCTGGAATACAAATGGCTTGGGTTATCTGAGAACGAAGAAAAATAAAAGAAAGTGAAATAAGACAGAAAATGAAATGAAGAAATAAAAATTAAAAAAATAAAGGAAAAAAAGATAAAATCGATGCATTGTGTATGTGTCTGTGTGTGTGTGTGTATGCATGTGTTCCTTTGTGAGAATGAACAATTTGGAAGTAAGGAATTCTTGAAAAGAATAATAAAAGACAAAAAGTACCAAAGACAAAGAAACTAAGAAATATAAAATAAAATAAAATGAAAATAAATAAAGAAAGAAAAAAGGGAAAAAGAAAAAAAGAAAAAAAATGAAAAAAGAAAAAGAAAAAGAAAAAAAAGGAAAAGTCCTTCAATGATTGTTGCCTTTCTCAAGGAAATCAATATAATTTATTCCCATTTGCAAAAATTATAGTTCGAAGTATTACTCTTGGAATGAAAGATGAAGTATATTGAAGGTTATTTTATCTAGAAAAATCAATGTTTAGGTTTTTCGCAGGGAAAAATCGATGTTGGTTTGAGTGTATATGTGTGTGTGTGTGAGGGGGGGGGCGGGTTTTACAGGGACACGAGTCATTGGCTTTTCAACTTGGCAATAAATGATTTATCAACCTCGGTCCCCATGAACACCTTTCCTTATTTGATTCCTTTTAATTTCATTCTTTTCACCCCCACATCCCAAAAATCTTTTATTGCTTTTTTTTTACGCTTAATCTTTTCATTTGATTTATTCTATCATCTAATAATATGAACTAAAAACTCAAGAATTTGTTCAGAAACTAATATTGCCATCAATTGACCATCTCTAGTCAGTTCAAAGAATGTTTCAATCCAATATGGAGTTCACTGCAAAGGTGTTTTTCTGAAATACTCTTGTGAAATGTATGCATCCAACTCTTCTCCCACCACAAGCTATGGGTTAATTAATAAAACTTGTATCACTAAACATCATTATCAAGAAAAAAAAAATCTTACAATCTATAAATATTTTCTGCCTTTAAATAACCAGCAAAAGGTTGATAAGCCATAAAAAAAACATTCAATTAATCATTGTAAATAACAAGAATAAATATTGCAGTCAGTTACTACTGTTGGTTGAAATGTATAAAATCTTTCTCTTGAAACAGTTTTTCTGGAAAAATTGGTGTCTCAAGTCACTAGCTTTTATCATTCTTTTCAGTATTGATGGAATCTTCCTTACTGCGCCACTTGCTCTTACTGCTCACATAACAGCCTTCAGTGACCTGCTATCTTGAGTGGCTCTTGGGCCCTGTATAGAGTTAATATTAAAGAAAAAGTGCCATTATTTTCTCTCCAAGTTACATATGCTATCCATTTTAGTTGTTTCTGTTGTTAAAAGTCCTCAAAATGATTTCTTTATCTCATATGTGCATGTCTTTGAAATTTATAGATTCATTGGAGCTATTATACTTATTCACCCCCAACTACCACCCACAAATCACATGGAAACTATGTGGCAAAAATGCAAATCAAAAGTCAAAGCTCTGCATGGACCAAAACTCATGTGATGGATGATTACTTTGCAGAGTTTATGTGGAATCAAAGACATTATTATTGGTTCACAAATTTATTTATATATATATATATATATATATATATATATATATATGGGATGATTAAAAAGTAACTCCATATTTCATGTATGAGTAACACACCACTGTAGTTTGTTAATGTAGTTTATATATTACTTTGCAGAGTTTATGTGGAATCAAACATTCAAAATTTTTATCATTTGTGGCATCAAATGACTACAGATTTACATCCTGTTTAACATTATTTGTTCACAAATTTATATATATATATATATATATATATATATATAGGTGATTAAAAAGTAACTCCCTATTTTCTGCATGAGTCCTGACTTACCACTCTGTGATTTTTTGCAGAGGGGGAGGGGTTGCTTAAAAGTCTACTATACTAAACCAAGACTGTGGAAGAACTTGAAGACTGAATGCAAGAAGTTATGTCTTCCATACCACAAGAGTTCCTGGTAAAATCAGTTGATATGGATCCTGGGTAGCTTGACAAATTTTAAGCCCATATCGAATTTTAAATACTACCTCATACTAAACAGTTTCCTCTCATATCCATTGCTTATAAAAATTATAGTTAATAAATTATAAGAATTTTAAAATGGGGAGTTACTTTTCAATCACCCTATACATATATATATATATATATATATATATATATATATATATAAAAAAGTGAACATTGAAGTCAACACTCAGAGGCGACAGGCTGTTTTATGCTAGATGCAATCATCAGGCTTATATTTACATATGCTCTATCTCTGATATTGATAACTTTATCCCATAAATATAGCACACCTTAAAACTATATTTCTTCATATATATATATATATATATATATATATATATATAAATCCTTTAACCCCAGGCAGAACAATAAAGCCATAAAGATACAAGGGGTTACTGAGTGTTAGAGAATATGAGAAAAAATATTAAGGAGAGAGAACAATAAATTAAATAAATCATTTAATAGCATATAATGTGACAATTTATGGTAAACAAAAAAATTTGATATAATTCCATTTTTTTTAATTTTTGATTTTTAATCCCTTCTCCCAAAGCTAGGTAGTAAAGCCACTAAGACACAAGTGTGCAAGTGTGAGAGAATATGAGAAAAAAAAATGTTATTAAGACAGAAGATAACAATTGATATTTCATTTAAAATTTTGAAGCTCAAAGTTGACAGGGAAGGATGAAGCCAGAAGAGAGCTCCAAAAGTGATTTGTCTGAAACTGTTAGCATAGAACTTAGAATGACATCTAGTCATTTCAACTGTAAAATGATGAGACTTTACCATTAATCTAGTACTGTGCTTAAATTCATAAAGTCTAGGTACTATAGAAGAAAAATATTTATATAAAAGGCATAAGTAATGAAAATATTTATAGAAAAGGCACAGGTAATTTACATTATGTGGTGGAAAAAGTGACTGAAGCTAATAACATTGCAGATTCTTCTTTGTATTTTATCAAGAATCTTTAAATACATTGCAGATGCACCAGACCAGATGAATAGATGAATGGTAGATATATAAATATGTAAGATAGCATAACACAGTAAACCAACTTTTCTCATTGTAGATTTAGCAATTGATTCAATATAATCTTTGCATTTCATGTCAGTGGAAAACATTAGCCCAGTAAGGTTCAATGAGTCACTCTTCTGGAGGTTACCATCAGCCATGTTGATGGAAGGCAAAAAGGATTCCTTCAGACAATTAAATGTGAGCAATTTCGTTTTGGAAGCATTAAAATATACAAGGATTCCTTGCTCTAGTTACCAACAGTATTAAATTGAAAATGCATTTATTGATGTTGATTTTCTTCATTGAAATCATAATAGCTTCTAGACATTCAGTTTAAATATCAGAATGAAAACTTGAATCCACTGGAAATAAATATATGATGTTTTGCGTTTGGGGAATGCAAAACTGTAATAGTGCTGATTATCTCAGAGTAGCAACATCATTTATTCCGCCATCGCAGTTCTGGACTTCACGTCTTGATTTCTTTATAACTCACTGATCTCAGTTTGAAACTAAAATCTCTGGGCCATTCTCTAAGGTAGATTCAAAGTCCATTCTCTAAGATAGGTGCAAAGTTCATTCTGTAAGGTAGGCTCAAATTCCATTCTCTAAGGTAGGTTCAAAGTCCATTCTCTAAGGTAGGTTCCTGAAGCTTGTTGTGAATGGCCAGTCTTCATAAGAACAATACAGACCTTCCACAAGAATCTCTCTTCTCTCTTTCCATTATTTATTAACAATCTATCCAGGAATATTCTCAGAAGTGGAGTGATTATATTGAATCCATTGCTACGTTTGATGCTAAGAAAGTTGGTTCACTGTGTCATGTCAGACAAGTTTTCTTATCAGAATGCATCTTACACATTTGTAAATCTACCATTCATCTATGCATTGAATATTGATGCCATATCTGGTTTGGTGCTCTAGCTATATATCTTGAGATACTTGACAAATGCCAAAGAAGGGTCTGTTATGTTATTGCTCCTGACCTGGCATCCCAACTTCTGTCACCTTTCCAATGCTGCTCCATGGCTTCTCTCTGACTTTTTTACATTTATCTTCATGGCAGTTGTTCTCCTTAGTATCTTGAACACATTGATTTAAACATATTACTAGATCAGCAACTAGATCACATTGTTTTACTGTTAAAAATAGATAGATGTAATTGTATGTCCTATTTTAGTAGTTTCTTTTCTTACACTTCTCCCTTGTTGAAAACTCTTCTAGTTTCTTTTTGTTTTTCTGACTCCTACAATCTTCAAAAATTTAAATATAACAACAATCATAATCTTCTGTCTTCCTGAAATCTGTTCTTTTATTGTCCTTTCTCCCGATTAAAGTCTTTTCATTCTCCTTCACTCCCAGTAACCCCTTGCATCATAATAGTGGCATTATCGCCTATTTTTTTTAAGTATTTCACCCCAAGCAAGGTGGGAGTGCCATTAGTATGCAAGGGGCTACAGAGAGTGTAAGTAAGAGAAAAGATTGGGTATATGCGGGGAGGGGTTAAGGAAAAGATAAAAAGAAGAATGGAAGAGGATAAAAAGAAGAAGGAGGATCAAGGCAACAGAAGATGTCGATTGACATTACATTTAAATTTTTGAAGATTATAGTTATCAGAGAAGCAAGTAAGAGGAAGAGAGTTCCCCTGCCAGGAAGTGTGATAGAAGAAGCTGTTGGAGTAGAAGAGGCAGTTACATTTAACTGTTTCAACAGTAAAAGGGTTGAACCAAGATGACAACCTTGTAGCACGCTTAAATTCATACACCAGTGAAAATAGTTTGTCAGAGCAGATGCCATGAAAATATTTATAGAAAAGACAGAGGGAAGCCACATTACGTTGGTGAGAAAGTGACTGCAGTCAAGACCCCAAGTCAGGACCAATCACATAGCATATCCATCTTTGGATTTTGTCAAGAATCTCGAGAGGAAGAAAAAAATCATTAGTAAACATCAATGCAGATAATGGACACATTTCCAAAAACCAAGATGGTGGAGCCTTGCAGCTGATCTCTCTTCTGACCAAGCTCCAACAGCTCAGTAGAGAAATAACTGCATTTAATCATCATATTGATACTTGTTTTTTTCCAGTCATGATGAATGGTCCCACCCTCAATGAGGCCCTGTGATTTGACCTTGATTGTGTCTCAATTTCACTCCAGACCTCGAGTGAAACTATTCATATATAAAATCCACTGATAAAAATGGAAAAATGATCGGCTCATTCTTACAGTCTAGGAAGCATCTGATTCCTTCTGCTATAATTTGTCTTTGCATGAGTCAGATTAAACCCAAAATGGGGTATTACTGCCATATTTGTGCTGGAGCTGCTCAGTCCTCACTTTAAAATATAATAGAGTTCAAAACCATTTACACAGTCTTGTAAATGAACATTTACTTTTTAATCTGCAACCTCTTTCCCATAGATGCAATGTTGCAAGTCTATCACTATTCTTTCACTGACAAATATTCAGATGCGTTCCATTCTTTCGTTCAACCAGTTCAGACATTTACAGCTTGGATATGCCAAACTACATCCACGAAGTTGAATAACTCTTATTTCCTTCATATTCCAAATGTAAAATGAAAAATTCACTCAGACAGCTTTTTATGAAGCACTGATATTTTGTAGAATGGACAAATGTTCAGATGGGTTCCATTCTTTAGGTCCAGCAGTTCAGACATTTACAGTGAGACCATGCGATGCTACATTCATATAGTTGAATCACCCTTATTTCCTCCATATTCCAAATGTAAAGAGAAAGTTCTACTCAAACAGTTTTTTTCCAACAGCTGCCATTTTGTGGAATGAACTCCTGCATTGATGCTTCCCTGAACACTTTAATCTTGACCTGTTCTAGAATCAATTGTTATCTATCCTCCTTATCCTCATAATCATTCCTACCTATCATCTTCTCTTCTATTCATATAACACATCTTATTCCTCGTTAACATTTTGATTGTAACCTTTTACCTTTAGTAGCTCTTGAGCTTTGTTTTGAGCGAAATTCCATCAACATGTATGGTTCTGGAAGATATCACTGGGATCATGTTTATCTGGAAATTTTAGCTCAAATTCTTGAAAAATATCTGGACCATTTTCTTCTATATATAGATATAATTTTATTCAAGTCACCTTTCTCAGCTACCAAATGGTAAGTTTCACAGCAATTCTACCAATTCTTCAGTAATATTTTTTCAGCACACATGGACCTTCATGCCTGCCATAAAATGGAGTGTCAAAAGGAAGGTTTTTTTCAATGACACCACTTTTTTACCTTCACTCTTCAGCAATGTTTTTAAAAAGCAATGATTACAGTTTTACTAAAACTTAAACATATATGAAAGTAAATTTATACATTTTCTTTGTTCTTGAGAATTGACAACAGAAATAATAAACATTATTTATTTATTATATTGTTTATTTACACTATTTATTATATTATTGGAATAGTTGGCAAAACATTGGCTAATTGCCAATTGATTCAAATTTTATAAAATAGCAAATAATAAGGATTTCCTTATAGTTGGTTCACATATTTCAATAATTTAGTAAATGTTTATAAATTTATGAATAAAAAATTGTTTTCATGTTTATTTCTTTATAAGTTGGTAAATAGTAAATATTACATTGCATTAATTCTAATTGTATTAGTTTTTAGGATGTTGTAAATATAAAAATTATTCTTGTAAATAATCTAATAAATAAACTGTGTTTAATATTTTTGTTGTAAATTCTCAAGAACAAAAACATGTATAAATTCACTTTCATCACATGTTTAGGGTTTCTTTAAATTCTAATCATTGCTTTTTAAAATAATAAACATTGTTAAAGAGTGAAAGTAGTTAAAATAAAGGCTGTGTCATGGGAAAAACAGTCCATTTGACATTCTGTTTTTTTTGCATGTGTGAAGGACCATGTTTGCCATTTCATTACTATCATAATTATAATTTAATGACATTTTCCCTGTCTATTACCATTATGCTATGTGTACATCTTGACATAAATAATTTGGGTTTTATTACAATTCTAATCATCGCTTTTTAAAGTAATAAACATTGCAAAGGAGTGAAGGTAGTTAAAATAAAATAGCATCATAGGAAAAATTGTCCTTTTGACACTCCGAAGTGCATGTTTGTCATTTTTTCCTTTTTTAATTTTTACATCTCAAGAATTGACTTTACTTGAATTTCTGGGGTTTAATCCAACCGACATCATCTTAAAAGAACCATCTTTGATGCTATCTCCAATATTCAATCCAGTGAATACTGTTTGTTAACAATGAAACTGAACTTTAGAATCAAAATTCCTATGTGCATAAGATGCCATGCCATTGTTAGAAAGTGAAGTATTCATCATAATCCCTTAATGGGTATTTCTTGAATCATATTTTATGCATTAATGTACATACCCCATCATATATATTTATATACTGAACACTGTTTCTCAGTGATGCACTGGCTTTCTATTCTTTAATCAATCTATCTTTCAATTTATCCTTTTAAGTCATACATTTCATCTTTGTTGCTACTTCCTCCTACATCTGAGCCTTTATAATTCTCACATCTTATGAACTGAAAAGTAAATCCTTATCTACTTCTGTCTATATTTCTGAGATGAGGTATTGTAACAATTTACACTATTTACATTGTCCTCATCTTTACTGTCACATTCACGATATTTCAGCCATTGTACGCTCCGACCATCTTCAGAATTTGACTATATTTCTGACATAAGGTATTGTAACAATTTACACTATTTACACTGTTTGGACTGTTGTCCTCATCTTTGCTGTCATATTCATGATATTTTGGCCATTGTACACTCCAACCGTGTTCAGAATCTGACTATATTTCTGAGATAAGGTATTGTAACAATTTAAACTTTTTACATTGTTTGAACTGTTGTCCTCATCTTTACTGTCACATTCATGATGTTTTGGCCATTGTACGCTCCAGCCTTCTTCAGGATCTGTCTATATTTCTGAGATGAGGTATTGTAACAATTTACACTATTTACATATTTGGACTGTTGTCCTCATCTTCACTGTCACATTCATGATGTTTCAGCTGTTATATGCTCCGTCCTTCTTCAGGATCTGTCTGTATTTCTGAGAGGAGGTATTGTAACAATTTACATTATTTACATTGTTTGGACTGTCACATTCACAATGTTTCAGACATTGTATGCTATTTCAGGTGATATTTGTTGGAATTTTGAACCCAAACCTTTATTTAGTCCATTGATAAATAATGGACTATTAGATAAATAATGGATAATGGACCATTCTGTTTTAATTGCAAGGAGAGATGGCAAAAAATATATCAGAAACACTGTTTGATTTTAGTGAGAAAAAGAAGTTATACATAATAATAGAAAGAAATGGGAGATAGAGGAGGTGATAATGTTCTCATGTATTTAATGTCTGCTTGAGTGAAATGAAAAACCTTGTCAATAGAAATTCCCTTATTTTTTAAATCTTTTCATTTGTACTCTTTTGTTTCTTTGAATAATGACTTATATTCATTTTTATGATATTTTTATTGAAATATTTTATTAAAGTTGTTAATCTCAAATATTTGATGATGCAATAAGTGAATTTCCATAAGTATTTTATAGTTCTAGAACTCAAAAAGGGGTTATGATTCATCAGGTCCATCAGGATTACAAAGAAAACATGTCAAAGGTCAGATAAATCTTCTTGTAGGGCCAACATTCATCTATTTTCATGTATCAAGCCTTGGATATTACAGTTTCAGTTAATTCACCTTGATAACTCTCCAAGTTTTAGTTCTCTCCTCTGATTGAACTCTTTTGGCCGAGTCACTTTTTGGAACAATCAACCAACACTTTTATACACTGGGCCACATGGCCTTATCTACTTGCATTGTTTTTGTTTTTTTTGAGATCTACGTTTAACTAATTAAAGTATGGAATTAAATAAGAAGAAACATTAGGAGTAAGAACATGATATAAGTTTTTAAAGTGATGAGAGTCTACTTGTCTATCTGACTAGGGAAACCTGCATTCAATATCTTGATATTTTACAAGTACAAAATTTCAAGCAATCCAATTTGATTTTCTTGTTCATTCAAGCATTAAATTTCTCAAACAAATCAGGAGACAGCGTAATCAGTATATTCAAGACCCCACTGAGAGGGCAGTAATTAAAAAGACAGAACTCATTATCAATGCTTTAATGATATATATATATATATATATATATATATATATATATATATATATAGATGACAAATAAAATATTGAAAGCATTTATTCATTGTAAATAATTTTACTATAAAATTCCATTGCAAATTATTTATTATAGAAATACATTACAATCAAATTATAATTCTGTTTGTACCTTTGTTAGTTAATAAGTTAGTTAGCATGAGCATTACATGCTGCCATTACCTCAGAAAAATAATGGACCATTTCATTTTTGAGTAAGAGGAAAAGCATAAGAAAAAGATATTTTAGAGATTCTGTTTGGTATTAGTGAGAAAAAGAAAACACACATAATAATGATAAGAAAGAAAGAAAGAAAAGAGAACTGAGCAAGAGAAATACAAAAGAAAGAAAGAAAGAAAGAAAGAAAGAAAGAAAAACTGAAAGAAAGAAAATAAAAAAAGAAAGAAAGAAAGAATAAACTGAAAGAAAGAAAGAAAGAGCAAGAAAAAAGAATAAACTGAAAGAAAGAAAGAAAGAAAGAAAGAAAGAAAGAAAGAAAGAAAGAAAGAATAAACTGGAGAACAGAGCAAGAAAAATACAAAAGAAAGAAAGAAAGAAAGAAAGAAAGAAAGAAAGAAAGAAAGAAAGAATGTATGAAAGAAAGAAAAGGAAAATAAAGGAGGGGATAATACTCATGTTTGCTTAATGTCTGTTTCTTCTGCTGCTGTTAAGTTAGCATGTGCATTATGACTTTCATTGAAATATTTTATTAAAGTTGTTAAGCTCAAATATTTGATGATGCAGTAGGGGAATTTCCATAGGTATTTTATACTCCTAGAACTGAAAAAGGAGTTTATTCAGTCATTAACTTAAGAGTTATGATTTGTCAGAAAATTAAAATAAGAAAACCATGAAATTTTCAAGGGTGCTGCTAGTATTTCATTAAACTTCCATTGTTTTGTTTCACAAACATATTTTTTTAGTTCACCTAATACAAGGCCCAAGAGCCACTCAAGGTAGAGCATTACTGAGTGAGATTTTTGTAAGGGCACAAGGAAGAGGAAAGGAGAGGGTAAAAGGTGCATATTTTGAGGGTATGTCGGATAGATATTGGTTGACTTAAACTTAAAGAGGTTAAGAAGCATCCTCTTGGGAGTCTGTTCCACAAAGTAATAATTCTAGGGAAGAAACTATCTGAATGGAAATTACTTCTTACTTTTAAGCCACATGTTGTTTTTGGAAGTTACACTTCTACAGAAGCTATATCATAGATTCTTTAGTTCCAAAATTTCTAGAGTTCATATCAGGTTACTCTATGAGTGTCATTAGTAACATGTTAGCTAGTGCTACCTGCTGCATGTTCTGGTCATCAACAACTAAACCAGTTCCACCACCAGGTTTTTATGGTGAGGAGTGTGTCTAGACATTCCTCAATTTTTAAGAAGACATTTCAATGGGTGGATAAACCTTCTTGTAAGGCCAAGACCTCTAGCACAATAGCATAGACTGGGCTCCATATCTATGTATGCAGGCAGCATGTTGATGACACTGCATTTCCTGGTGGAGGTCTTGCAAGACTGAAGTCAACAAACAAAGGTATACCCCTTACCTAGAGAGGGATGGATTCTGTCACATCCTGCCCAAGATGCATTATGCAGCATTTAGTCTAGATATGTGGAGGGAGTTTGTCAGGTGCTTGGTTGTGCTGTGGCCACACCCAGTCATATGACTGATGGTGAGGAGGATGATATATAACTTTGTTTATGTCACTAATGTAATTACTCATAACTATTCATCTTTTAAAGTAATAAAAACTTCAATAACTTATTACAAAAGTTTCAATAATGCACTTTTCTTAATCCTTAAATAGGGAAAGCTTGGACAAATGCATGCAAAACAAGTTAAAACATTCACTTTTTAAATGGTAGTTTTATGCTTATTTTCACTGTAATTACATACAATAAAAATTATATATTATAAAAATGAGATTTTAATTCTTTTAGATTATAAAAATAAAGAAAAATTGTAATAAAACAAATTTTATCTTCCTAAACTAAAATATCACCTTTTCTCTAATATCTGCAGTATTATCATGTGACTCATCTGAAGAAAAGTCAGAAAAATCTTCCTTTTCAATGCTGTTTAAATCTTCCATTAGTGTTATTATGTCTCCCATTGACTTATACTTAAATTGGAACAAGTTAACACCCTGGCATCCATGTTGAAACTGATGCATGTGTATGTGTATGTGTGTGTGTGTGTGTGTGTGTTGGCATAAATTCAAATAGTAACTTCAGGATTTTCTAGAATTGCCAATTAGACATTTAGACCTGAATTATAAAGGAATGAATGATCCTTGTATCATTGGGAAAAGTTAAAGTCAGGGGCCTAAAACGTCAGATAAGTAAAAAGCAAGAAAATTCATTTATTTATTCTCATTTTCACTTTTATTACCAATGGATAGGACATCAACTTCTTATCCAAGGTGTCATTTAAATCCGGAGTCTAAAACATCAGATGGCTAAAAAACAAGAAAATTCATTTATTTATTCTCATTTTTACTTTCATTACAAATGGATAGGACATCAACTTCCTAACCAAGGTCTCATTTAAATCCTGGGTCTAAAACATCAGATGGCTAAAAAGCAAGAAAATTCATTTATTTATTCTCATTTTCATTTTATTACCAATGGATATGACATCAACTTCCTAACCAGGGCACCATTTAAGTCAGGGGTCTAAAACATCAGATAGGTAAAAAACAAGAAAATTTATTTATGTTCATTCTCACTTTTATTACTAATGGAGAGGGCATCAACTTCATAACCAGGATGTCATTTAAAACAGTGTTTAAAAATCAGATGGTTAAAAAACAAGAAAATTCCTTTATTCAGGCTCATTTTCAATTTAATTATATACAATGATAAAAATGGTATTTTAACCCCTTTAGATTATAAAAATAAAGTAAAAATCCAAATAAAATAATTGTTAGGGTCCTAAATTTAATATTTGTTAACAGTATGATACCATTTAAAATCATTCTAATCACAATGAAGTTGTGACCATTTTGTGCATCTTTTTCTTTTTGAGAATTATGCATCTAAATATGGCACTGTCTTTGGTGTGCTTTTCCAGCTTCTTTTCAGGCAAAGAGATAACCTCATAAATCCTAGAGTTGCTAATTGGCCATTTTGTGACTGTAACAAAAAGATAAAATTTATTATGAACTACAAATGGCAGGAAATCGTCTTCCATTAATTTATGCTTAAATTGGTGCAAGTTAATGCTCTGGCAGCCATGTTGAAACTGATGTATGTGTAGTTGTCTGCATAAGCACAAATAGTAACTTCATGATTTCCTAGAATTGTCAATTAGTCATTTACACCCAAATCATGAAAGAATGATGCTCGCATCATTGGTAGAAGTTTAAATCAGTGTTCTCAAACTCAGGGAAACTTTATATGCTGAGAGAGATGCGCAATCAGGCAGAAGTAGGCTTGTCACAAGGGTATTACCAATAAAAAGTACATCAACTTACTAAGCAGGGAAGCATAGACCCTGTGGATGGGTTCCCAACCATGTCATCTGCTTACTCCCTTATGACCAGTTCTCAACCATAGGTCCACAGATCAACAAAGCTGAATTAAATCAGTTGGTAATTTTTAAATGATAGGAATTGTGAAAAAGAGAGAGATGTGGCATAGGCAGGAAAGATTCTATAAGCAAAAACTATAAGAATCATATTTTAGCTGTTTTAGATTTTAAAAATAAAGACAAAAAGGGAAATAAAATAAATGTTAGGTTCCTAAATTTAAATATTTTTTAAAATCATTTAATCCCAAGTCAAGGCAAAAAGCCACTAAGATGCAGGTGGTAAGGCTCTGTCCTTTTACAACTGAAATGGCTAGATGTAACCATAAGTTCTATGTTAAAAGTTTCTTCACTTGCACATCTCATTTGTGGAACTTCAAGCTTCTTGTGATAGAAGGGAAAATGGCCTGCCTCTTGTAACAAAACATGCTTGTACATGTCTTGCATACAAGAGATTTGGAAGAAAACATGACTGATCCAAAAGCTACAATTTAAGAACAACTTGATCTCATATCTCAGTGATTTTGTGAGACAAATTTATGGCTTATGCAAATTTCTGGTCCTCAGCCACTCAATAAAGTGAGCATCAAAATTTTAATGCAATATTAATCATTATCTTCTGTCTTCTTAATTCCTGTTCTTTTATTGTTTGCTCACCTTAATATTATAATTTTTCTTGTATTTTTTCACATTCAGTAACCTCTTAGTGGCTTTATTGCCTTGCTTAGTGTGAAGCAATAAAAAAATCCACATTTGGGGAGCAGCAAAAATTTTGAAAGGACATTTTTTCCTAATATAACTTTTCAAATGTATTTCTTATAAAATTTTCTTCCATTTCTTGGAGAGGAACTAGGTCACTGCTAACCTTAAAATTGATTGCCTGCCTGTTTCTACTTGCTTGGCAGGTTTAGCTTAATGCCGATAATGGTAATATATTAGCTATTTCCTTATAACATAATGTACAGCATTCATTAACTGAGCAGCCAGTGATACTTTCAGTTGAAATTAATAAAATTATTCTATTAAAATAATTTTCCGGAAAATAGGTTCCTCAAGTCCATTATCTGTTATCACTCTTTCCAGTATTGGTGGGAGTTTCCTTTCTAACTTTTTGTTTGAAGTAGTGTGGAACATCAGTATCTTTATTATGTCATTTTTTTTCTCTTTGTGTTACATGTTATATTCATTTTAACTGTGATTGTGGTTGAAAATCCTCAAGTAATGCAGTTTTGTTATTTCTTTGTTTGTGATTTTGTAGTGTCAGTTTGAAGGAGGATGGTCTTTATCAAGACTCATGGACTTCACTCACTCAAAGCCATTTTTTAACCATTGATCTGAGAAAGTGGTTGTATATAGCTGATAGTTTAGATATTTCTGAATGGCTTTGATGTTATGCATGACATGGAGTATTTTAAGGAACCCATTAGCTTTTCAAATCTGATTTTTAACTTCTTTGATTAGAATTAGATTGAAAAAAAAAAAAAGAAAACAGAGTGCAACAATTATAATTGGAAAAAATATATATTAAAATCTCACACGTGAACACTTAATAATACAAAAATATTTGGGTGGGTCATTCACGTGTATTATATGCTCTCAGATAACTGGTCAGAGCTATACAGAAAGGGCATTATTTTCCACAGGAGAGGATATATTGAGTCAACTATTTTCTCCCACACTTTGTTTTTGTGGCTTCATTCTTTAAGGGAAGTTAAGAAAGTATCAATTTCACTTTTGATGGCATTGGTAAACTTCTCAAAGTATATAAAATGGAAGTATACATTTCAATAATTAAATATTATTAAGTAAATCTGTGGGAAATAACTTTTTATTTTTACATTAAATAGAGAATCAAGTTGAATTCAGAAACAGTCTTGAGAACCTTTTATATATGCTTTCTAGAAATATGGATATAGAACCACACAAATTCTCTAAAATATGTAAAGTGTTATATGAATGCTACCCAAAACTTTTGAAAAGTTTATTAATGTTCAAGCAGTCATACAATAAAAACATTAAGTTTTAGGTTCCAATTTCTAGATTCAGGATTGTCCCAAGGGAAATAGCCTAGTGGATAAAAGCATTGGTTTGTGAATTTAATGGAATCGTGATTTTTTTTTTAATCATTTCACTCTCAGCAAAGCAATAATGCCACTAGGATGCAGGAGATTACAGGGAGTGAAAATAAATGAGAAGACTTTAATGGAGAGGATTAAGGAGAGGACAATAAAGGAACAGGGTTCAAGAACACAGAAGATTGAAGTTGCATTTAAATTTTTGACAATTGTAGTTATCAGGGAAGCAAGGAATCGGAAAGAAGTTTCATGGTTGAGAAGTGCAAAAAAAAGAAACTGTTACAGTATTGCAATAGAAATGGCAGTTGCATAATGAGTTCAATCCCTTGATTGGGTAGTACTCCCAGGTACTAAACAGTACTAAAAAAAGACCAAGATTAGATATCCCTTAACATGGAAAAAGAACATTCTAACCCTCATCGATTAAATAAAGGGTTCCATTCAAAATTTCCAGATGGTTTCTTGGATTGACAAGACACCTGAAAAGGCTGAAGGACACAATGGCTGAAAAGTTTTGATAATAACAATGAAGAAGAAGACATTAGTCATAATGATAATTTCTCATCCCAGAAATGGAATCTAATTTGTTATTTTTATCTATTAATGTTTTCTATTAATGTTCAAAGAGTTCACGTAAAAACTGATATTTCTTCAAGCATTTGTAGAGTTAGTATTAAATAAGAACAAGACAAGATATCCCTAAACAAAGACAGTAGAATGAGAACAATCTACCTGTATAGATTAAATAAAGAGTTTAGTTTGATAATTCCATGAAGGTTACTCAGATCGACATACACAATGTCAGGGAGCACAATGGTTGACACATTAATAATATATAAATTTTATAATAAAAACAAAGATGAGGGTATTATTCTGAATCTAAATAAGGATGACCCCTCACAGAAGTTAAACTGTCAGATTTCTTTGTGTTTTTCTTGACATTTTTCAAAATGACTCTTTCTTCTTTCTTTTTATGTGCCATGTCCTTTCAGCATGTAGGCAATCATGGCTCTCCACCTCCCTCTCTCCCTTGTGGCTCTCAACAGGTTTTGTGTTTCTGCCAACTCCCCCAGACCACGCTCTGCCATCCACCTGCCCAAGTCCGCCATGTATGTCATGCACTGCTTTCCCCTGTCTCTTTTTACTTCTATTCATCCCGTGAGTATCAGATTCTCCAGGCCCTCCTTTCTCATCACGTATCCCAGAAATTTCATCTGCCTCTTCCTTATGTTAAGCATAAGCTTCCTCCTTGTTTGCATCCTCTCCAAGACCTCATCATTGCTCACATGCTCGATGATATCCTCAGCAGCCTTCTGTAGAACCACATCTCTGCTGCCTTAAGACTATTCTTCATTCTTGAGGATACCATCCAACATTCGCTGCCATATAGGAGGACAGATGTCACGTAGCAGCTCAGTACTCTTTTATTTTTTTTGTCACCATAGGAAATAATATTTTTGTTCTTTGAGGAATCCGTTTTACATCTTGAGTTCCTGAAACTAATACAGAAGACATATCAAAAAGATTATTCCTTAACCATTATCTTTACGCACAGTATTTATAGAATTGGTTGGTTAGTAATGTATTTACATATATTTATTTGACTGAGTATGACAGTAGGATAGTAGAATTTTAAGTTAACTGAAGAATTTTAAAAAATAATTGTTTTTTCTTTAAAAATAATGAATAAAAAAAATGTCTAACTTATTACCAAACTTTCATCATTTTCCTTCTATGTGCTGAGTGCCTTCAAGATGTGGGAGGTCATGCCTGTTCACAACTTACCATCCTTTGTAGCTCTTAGCAAAGTTTCTCTTTTCACAATCTCTCCATGTCCCTATCTGCTATCCGTTAGATAGGTTACTCACTGTTTCCCTGGTCCCTTCAGGATGTGGGTGATCATTTCTCTCCACAACTTCTTATCCTTTGTAGCCCTTGGCAATGTTTATCTTTTTACTAACCCTTCCACTCTCTGTTCTGTCATCCATTAACACAAACTCATCAGGTAGATTACTCACTGTTTCTCTTCTACATTCAAGACATGAGTGATCACAGCTCTCCACAACATCTTATCCTATCTTAACAATGTTTACCTTTTAACTAACCCTCCCACTCCATGTTTTGCTATACACAAATTCATCAGGTAGATTACTCACTGTTTTCCTTTTACCTTCAGGACATGAGTGATCACAGCTCTCTCTCTTATCCTATCTTAACAATGTTTATCTTTTTTTTACTAACGCTCCCCCATGTTCTGCAATACACAAATTCATCAGGTAGATTACTCACTGTTTTTCTTTTACCTTCAGGACATGATGATTCTCTACAACATCTTATCCTATCTTAACAATGTTTATCTTTTTTTGCTAACCCTCCCACTCCATGTTCTGCCATACACAAATTCATCAGGTAGATTACTCACTGTTTTCCTTTTTACCTTCAGGACATGAGTGATCACAGCTCTCTACAACATCTTATCCTATCTTAACAATGTTTATCTTTTACTAACCCTCCCACTCCATGTTCTGCCATACACAAATTCATCAGGTAGATTACTCACTGTTTTCCTTTTACCTTCAGGACATGAGTGATCACAGCTCTCTACAACATCTTATCTATCTTAACAATGTTTATCTTTTTTACTAACCCTCCCACTCCATGTTCTGCCATACACAAATTCATCAGGTAGATTACTCACTCCTTTTTTTTACCTTCAGGACATGAGTGATCACAGCTCTCTACAACATCTTATCCTATCTTAACAATGTTTATCTTTTTAACCCTCCACTCCATGTTCTGCCATACACAAATTCATCAGGTAGATTACTCACTGTTTTCCTTTTACCTTCAGGACATGAGTGATCACAGCTCTCTACAACATCTTATCCTATCTTAACAATGTTTATCTTTTTACTAACCCTCCCACTCCATGTTCTGCCATACACAAATTCATCAGGTAGATTACTCACTGTTTTCCTTTTACCTTCAGGACATGAGTGATCACAGCTCTCTACAACATCTTATCCTATCTTAACAATGTTTATCTTTTTACTAACCCTCCCACTCCATGTTTTGCTATACACAAATTCATCAGGTAGATTACTCACTGTTTCCTTTTACCTTCAGGACATGAGTGATCACAGCTCTCTACAACATCTTATCCTATCTTAACAATGTTTATCTTTTTACTAACCCTCCCACTCCATGTTCTGCCATACACAAATTCATCAGGTAGATTACTCACTGTTTTCCTTTTTACCTTCAGGACATGAGTGATCACAGCTCTCACAACATCTTATCCTATCTTAACAATGTTTATCTTTTTTACTAACCCTCCCACTCCATGTTTTTGCTATACACAAATTCATCAGGTAGATTACTCACTGTTTTTCCTTTTTACCTTCAGGACATGAGTGATCACAGCTCTCTACAACATCTTATCCTATCTTAACAATGTTTATCTTTTTACTAACCCTCCCACTCCATGTTCTGCCATACACAAATTCATCAGGTAGATTACTCACTGTTTTCCTTTTTACCTTCAGGACATGAGTGATCACAGCTCTCTACAACATCTTATCCTATCTTAACAATGTTTATCTTTTTACTAACCCTCCCACTCCATGTTCTGCCATACACAAATTCATCAGGTAGATTACTCACTGTTTTCCTTTTACCTTCAGGACATGAGTGATCACAGCTCTCTACAACATCTTATCCTATCTTAACAATGTTTATCTTTTACTAACGCTCCCACTCCATGTTCTGCCATACACAAATTCATCAGGTAGATTACTCACTGTTTTCCTTTTTTACCTTCAGGACATGAGTGATCACAGCTCTCTACAACATCTTATCCTATCTTAACAATGTTTATCTTTTTTTACTAACCCTCCCACTCCATGTTCTGCCATACACAAATTCATCAGGTAGATTACTCTGTTTTCCTTTTACCTTCAGGACATGAGTGATCACAGCTCTCTACAACATCTTATCCTATCTTAACAATGTTTATCTTTTTACTAACCCTCCCACTCCATGTTCTGCCATACACAAATTCATCAGGTAGATTACTCACTGTTTTCCTTTTTACCTTCAGGACATGAGTGATCACAGCTTTCAACATCTTATCCTATCTTAACAATGTTTATCTTTTTACTAACCCTCCCACTCCATGTTCTGCTATACACAAATTCATCAGGTAGATTACTCACTGTTTTCCTTTTACCTTCAGGACATGAGTGATCACAGCTCTCTACAACATCTTATCCTATCTTAACAATGTTTATCTTTTTTTACTAACCCTCCCCATGTGTTCTGCCATACACAAATTCATCAGGTAGATTTCACTGTTTTCCTTTTACCTTCAGGACATGAGTGATCACAGCTCTCTACAACATCTTATCCTATCTTAACAATGTTTATCTTTTTTTACTAACCCTCCCACTCCATGTTCTGCTATACACAAATTCATCAGGTAGATTACTCACTGTTTTCCTTTTACCTTCAGGACATTTCCACAACATCTTATCCTATCTTAACAATGTTTATCTTTTTACTAACACTCCAAGTCCCTCTTCTGCTATCCTTTTACACAATTTCATTAGGTATGTTACTTACTGTTTCTTTTTTTCTTCAAGACATGGGCAATCATGTCTCTCCAAAACTTCTTGTTCTTTGTCAGTCTTAGCAATGTTTATCTTTTTACTACCTCCCTATTCTCTGTTCTGCCATTCATTTACACAAGCATGTCAGGTTCCTTCAGGGCATGCGTGAACACGGTTCTCCACAACTTCTTATCCTTTGTAGCTCTTAGCAACTTTTCTCTTTTCACCATCCTTCTCAGTCCTTATTCTGCTATCTGTTTACACAATTTCATTACGTAGATTTCTCACAGTTTCCCATGTCCCTTCAGCACACTAGCTATCATGGCTCTCCACAACTTCTCATTTGATCTGTTCCTCTTGCTAAAAACCATACATTCTATCTTGTTACAATTGATGTTTAGTCCTTTCTTCTCATTTTTCTTTACTACCTTCGCGAGGAGTTCTTGCAGTTTTCTTTCTGTATCTGCTATCAACACTGTGTCATCTGCATCTCTTATGCTGTTAAACTTTTTATAATTTCATATTGTTAATCTTGTCATGTTATATTATTTAAGTTCAAAATATATTTTATGAAGAATTTCTATCATGTTTTCTGTATTCTGAAATGTCTGCTCTGAAGTAATTAGGGTCTAACAAAGTATTTTCATTTTTTTTATTTATAAACATTTACATAAAAAGATATGGTGAGGCAACATGACTGTCCAAGCCATCAGCAGCGACACAAGGTGCTTTCTTTAACAGTGATACCTTGACCAGTAATGAAACCATTAACAGCAACAGAGACTCTACATGATGATTTTTACGATGAATTTGTCTCACTTGTTTACATATGTGTGTTGATTTTCTCTGTGTGTCTATCTCAGCTACTACCTTCTGTCATACCCCAAATGAATTCTCAGTTTCTCGTGACTGATATACGATACCTCATAAAAAGCAAACGACTAAACATTGTAGATCACTAGAAATAAAAACTCTTTCACTTATTTCAATGATGTCTTATCTCCATTGTTGTTTTGCTATTACCATTTTTTTCTTATTAACATTAAGGCCACTGTTACATAAAGTATCAATAATATTGATCAATCTTCCCCACAAAATAGTGCAGATTTTAAACATGGTAATTTTATATATATATATATATATATATATATATATATATATATATTTCTTACTAATCTAAATGTTATTTTTTGGATACTCATGTTTGAGTAGATTCCCTGTTTTTTAAACAGTGTAAATTATGTCTATTACCTTCCAAAAACTTACTCTTCAGTAGTGGTAGAACTAGCATCCTCCTTTGTAGGAGAAAGCACCATCTGATCTGGAATGCTTTAGAATGCTCGGCCACAGAGAGCATGTCAGCCCAGCAAGGTTCAAATGCCCTTTTGAAGAATGCATATCCTCTCATTCAGATCTTCTTGAAAGCCTGTATCTACTCATTTTCCATATCCAAAATGTAAAGAAAGTAAATACTAATGATTTAATGAATTCTTTATCTGACATTATTTCCTATTACATATATATATATATATATATATATATATATATATATATGTGTGTGTGTGCACATAGAAATTTTTTCTTTTTGGATCTAATGATGCCTAGAAAAGTAACATGTTTAATCAAATCCAGTTTCAATGAAAGTGTTCCCCATTTGTCATATCTCTTCATATATATATATATATTTATTAAAGACATTTTTTTTATGTTTAACGTTCTTTTTATAGATACAAGTATTTAAGTAAATGCTCTGTTTATAATAAACAGTATTAAATAACATTTACCGGCCTGAATGTCCGAGAAATTTTAATAGAAAATATTCGTCCTTTGACAGGATTCGAACCTGCATCCTATACAGAACTATCATTTATGCTGATGTGCCTTGACCACTCAGCCACAAAGGATCGTTCGGTTGACAAGGTTGAATTTACTGCTTATAAACTTCAATCTTCCATGAATCTTGTACATTCATAACTGCTCATGGCGTATCAAATGTAAACAAATAACGTCATATATTAAGAAATGGACAAAGTCCGACAATTTATTTATTAAAGACATTTTTTTTTATGTTTAACGTTCTTTTTATAGATACAAGTATTTATATTTATAGATACAAGTATTTATATTTATATTTTCTATGAAAATTTCTCAGACATTCAGGCCGGTAAATGTTATTTAATACTGTTTATTATAAACAGAGCATTTACTTAAATACTTATATCTATAAAAAGAATGTTAAACATAAAAAAAATGTCTTTAATAAATAAATTGTCGGACTTTGTCCATTTCTTAATATATATATATATATATATATATATATATATATATATATATATTTATGTAGAAGAGAGAGATAAGGGACTTAATAGCATATAGCAGTGATGTTTCATTATCACCAAGCAAAACTTGTATTTTTGACAATTTCAATGAATGGGTGTTCTCTTTGGGAGATGCCTTGAACATCTACTAAGACAAGGTTACTCCAGGTCTCAAGTGGAACTCATATGTATGATCCATTGCTAAAGATTCTTGAAAAATGGTCCATTCCCTGTAAGTAACTGACTCCTCCTGTTATCTTTTAACTTTACAGGGATCAGATCAGGCCAAAAATGAGGTACTGCTGCCATATAGAGGCAGGATCTGACAATATTCACTTCCCAGACTCACTACAGTCCAAAAGTTTCTATGCATCCTTGTGGGTGATAAATTATTTTCCACACTACAACTCTTTTCCAACAGATGAAACATTGTAAGCCTGTTCCATTATCACCAAACAAAACTTGTATTTTTGTCAATTTCAATGAATGTGTGTTTTCTTTGGGAGGCCCCATGCCTTGAACATCTACTAGGACAAGGTCACTCCAGGCCCCAAATAGAACTCATATGTATGATCCATTGCTACTCTAATACTATTTCCATGGAAAATGTTCACATGAATTATATTCCTTAGATTCACTAGTTCTAACCTTCATGGCTAAAACCCACCATGCAATGCACATTTTAATGAACAGACCTCATTCCCTTTGTATTCCATTGGTGAGATGTAAGTTCCAGTTGAGCAGCTTATTCCCACAAACTGATATGTTGTGGAATTAATTCCCAAGAGGATGTTTCCCCAATCAATACAATTTTAACCTGTTCAAGTCTAGGGTTAGCTGTTATCTTTCCCATGTATCCCAATAAACTGTACCTTTTATGATGTTAACCTCTGCTTTGATTGGCTCTTGGGCTTTGTATAAGGTGAAAATTATTGTAAAAAATAAACAATCACTTGAGAAATGTTCCAAAAATATTTGCTTGTGGGCACACTGTGTTTTTCAATTAAAGAAAGAGTGAGATGAAAAAAACTTAATGATATCTAACAATACAATATATATGATACAAAGTGATAAGTCCAAAATACATATCAGTCAAAATGTGATAAAAAAAATGACAAAGATGAGGATATTAATCTGAACAATTCATGGAATACTGGCAATTCTTTATCTCAGAATTTCACACAACTTTTTCCCTTGTCAGCTGATATGGCCATGCAACTTATTACACACAGAAAAACATATGTAAAAACATTGTTGAAATTATTTATTTCTGAAAATTGTAAATTTGGAAGTTCGTGATGGTGAATTATTGAACTTTAACAATTTTTTTTATTTTTTTACATTAAAAAATGCAGAAAAAAAAGGAAGAGTTCTGGTAATGTTTCTGGCAATATTTTTTTTTGTTCTGCTTCCAGTACAGGTTTTCAGCATGTATCATTTCTGCTGACCACCCCCCTCTTCCCCCCCACAACCAATTAACACCACCATCAAATTTGAAAACCCAATTCTGAATCTTAAAAATGCTTGTTAATCCATAAGGGAGACAATTTTGACAGGTATGCTGGGCATGTTCTTTGATATATTTTCTGGGGGTAGAGAGGTAGTTTATCAATATTGAATTTTTCCTTTTTTTTTTATCAAAGTGCTTACAAAAACTCGCCATTGTAAAATTTAAAAAAAAAATTGAAATATTGTACAGCATTTAAGACATACAAAATAGGCAAAGTTTAATAAATGTACCTGCAAAAAACAGTGTGTCAAAAGGAAGGTTTTTCTCTTGACTCCACCATTGCTATGAACTCCCTCAGTAATTTTATTGTTTTAAAAAGCTATTTTTATAATTTCAATAAAGCCAAAAATATGACAATGGATTTTTACTTTTTTTTTTTTAGAATGGACAACAAAAATATTAAACATTATTTATATCTTAGATTGCTTATTTGCAAGAATAATTTTATTTTTATAAGATTATAAAAATGTGAAAACTGACTACAATGTAATATCTATTATTTACCATATTATAAAGATATAACTGTGAAAAAGTGTCTGAACTATAAAACAAGAAAATTTAAATAAAAATAATTACCCATTTTCTGATGAATTAATAGCTAGGTGAGCCACCATCTTGAAAAATTAAAACAAAAAGTAATATGAGATATAGAATAATCTGAGAAAATAATGTATAATATCTGGAAAATACATTTTTTCAAAGTTTATAATTACAAGTACACATTATTATGTATTTATATAGATTTTATAATCTCGTAAATATAAAATTGTTCTTGCAAATCATATTGATAAATAATAAAAATATAATAAAAACAATCTTTCTATATTTTGAAATTCGAACATATAATACCTGAAGAAGTCTGGCGTGTAAAACAGCCAAAATGTTGTGTATATGACAATAAAGATGAGGATAACAGTCTGAATTATGTAAATAATAAAAATGTTCAATATCTTTCTTGTCATTTCTTAAGAAGAAAAAAATGTATACATCATGTTTGGGTTTTATTAAAATTCTAAAAATAACTTTAAAAACAATAAAAATTGCAGAGGAGAAGAACAGAAATAGTTGTGTCAAGAGAAAACCATTCTTTTAACATACCATTTTCTTTTAGGTATGTTTGTTAAACTTTACCCCCCAATGTTTATGACAATTTTATCTAACATCCAAAGCACGCAATATTGATAAATATAAAAAAAAAACATTTAAAAAATCTTCATAGCATTTTATTTTTATTTTGAGTATAGTTAAAAAACACAAAAAAAAAAAAAAAAAAAAAACAAAGCAATTTTTAGTGTATGTCTTACAAGCCATAAAATATTGACTAAGAACAAAAAAATTCTTATATTTTGTTTCAAATTGAGTGGTCAAATTTTGAGATTGAGCTATTTTTTTCATGATGGTGGCAATGATTATTGTAATTATCTTTTTTAATAAAAAAAGACAATTACTGCAAAATGTTTTGTTTTTTTTTTAATTTAGACTAGAGTTTTATATATATTTTTTTGTTTGATCTGATATTGTGGATAAGCCTTTTTGAACCTTCAACACATTAATCCTCATTTCAAGGTTACTGATTTTTTTTAAAAATGAAAGGAAAAAAGAAAAACACAAAAATTTATCTTAAACATCTTACAAAAATCACTTTCAAAAGCAATCACACAGAAATAGTGACAACAGTCGCAGGTTTGAAAATAACATCAAATTTCGGAGTTATTTCCTGTTTCAATCACCTGTGCAGTTATAGTTTCCTTGTATTATTTAAAAGAAACCTTGAAAAATGAGCAATAATGTGTAAAAAGTTAATAAAGCTTCAGCCAAAATATAGCATCATATTAAAAGACATTTTATTTTTTTTTTTGAACAACAAATTTAGACCCTGTTTTTAGAACACCTATGTATAAACCACTTGACCAAAGTAATTAGGATACGGTATCTGTGGTGTATATTTTTGGTGTTGACCAGATTTCAAATTCCTACTCTCAGTATGATTGTAGAGATTTGAGTTAGGGTTGGAAATGACATTGTCTATTGCTGTGGCTGGTTTCAAATTAATCCATTGACTACAGTCGGGGATGTGGCCTATATTTGGTTTGAGTGTTGGCCGCAAAATATTGTTTGCATCTCCAGGGTAGAAAATGGTTGGTTTTGCGGCTTTCTTGAGCATGGCATTCTGGTCATTCAGTGATGTGCGTAATTTATAGTGTGGGGAGGAGGTGAACAGATCTGAAAAAGATAGAGAAATAGAGACAGGGAGAAATAAAAAAAAAAGGAACAAAATAAAAAAAAGGAAAACAAAACAGCAGATTGGTAACATTAAAGTTCTGAAGTGGGTAGATAAAAAAGCTTTTGAAATAATAAAAACAGAGGAATCTAATATATAAAGCTCAATGTTTGTGTGTCAGCTCAATGTTCTGAAAATTAAGTAAATCCATATAAAGTTGAGTTTTTGTGTGTAGAGGGGCAGATAGTATATAAAATGTATTTTTATTATTTATATCTACCAGGATGAGTATTATATCTTATCTAGCTTACTGGTTCTTGCCAGGCCCCTCATAAAAGAGAAGCCTACAACCCTTGAAAATCATCCAACACCCCTGAAAATAGTGTAAACTAATTTTAGTGTGCAAATTCTTATTTGCAGCCAACCTAGTTTAAAGCTTTCACTCCCTTGAAAAAATTCTTGTTTAATGAAGGTAACTTCTTCTATGTGCCATGTCCCTTCAGGACATTGTTAATCATGGCTCTCCACAACCTCCTATCCTTGTAGCCCTGAGCAATATGTGTCCAAGTAGGTGACCTATTTTACCCTGACCCTTTTGCTTTCTATATGCTCTGTGAGTGTCAAATTCTCCAAGCCATTATGTTTACAATAAATTTCTACTGTCTCTTTCTGATTCTAAGTATAAGTGTCCTTTTGTTTCCATTTTTGTCAAGACTTCTTCATTGCTTACATGCTCTGTCCATGTTATTCTCAGCATCCTTCTATAAAACCACAATACCCTCCAGTTTTCTGTTCATGAATGTCTAGCATTCATTGCCATCTAAGAGGATCGATATTACATGGCAGTTCAGCACTCTTTTTGTTGTTCCTAATGAAATTTTCCTATTTCTTAATACTTTGCTTAGCTTTTGGAAAGCATCTTTCATTATTCCAATGCACATTCAGATTTTGGTGTCACATATTCCATCCTCTGTCAAAACAGTTCTGAGATATTTAAATTTCTTTACTTACCTGAGGTTGACATTGCCAATTTGTAGTTCACATCTTTGACCTTTTCTCTTCCAACAACCATAAATTTTTTCTTCTTACAGTTGATAGTCCTTTCTTCTTGCTTTCCTTTAATACCTTGTCTTGGAGTTTCTGCTATTTACTTTTCATGTCTGCACAATGTTGTCTGCATATTTCATATTTTTAAAATTGTGCCCACTGATAATAAATCCTGGTAGTGTCTCCAGTTTCCTTAGAATAGCTTCACTGTAGAGGTTGAATAAATCTGGTGAGAAGTCATATCCTTGTCTTACATCCCTTCCTATTTTGGGGTATTTGTTCAATTCGCTTTCTATCTGTATGCAGGATTATTCTAAGATTTTTTCCAAATAGATCTAAAGTGTGCAATGGGTAAATTATTGCCATTTTGTATTTTTAATTTTGCCCATACACATTGTTTTTTTATCTTGTCGACTGCAGAGAATGGTAGAGTCAGCTGGACACCATCTATAAGAAAACAAGCACCATGACACAATTCACTCTGCCAGAAATTTGGAAATGGTATACTGTTCTGCTTGGCATTCACACCAGAAGCTCCAATAAGAACATTTCAGAGTGTTTGGATGTCTATCTGAGGACAGTGCAGAGGATTTGGAAAGAGTTTTATGTGTCTAATAGTGATTATGAAGGTACAGCAGCTCGGAAAAACTCACTTTGATCATTTTGCTAAGAAAAGAACTCTTGAATATGTTGGTGAGGACCTCAGACTCAACATAGAGGCATACATCAAGTTCCTTGAGGTGGTAAAGCTGGGTCAAGACGGCACCTGCTGGAAAACCCTATGTCTGGCAACAGGAATCTGCCCCATACCACACAAGCAGGAGTACCCAGTCATGGCTGTCAGGCAATTTTTTACAACCACATCACCCCTTACATCTGGCCACTTAATTCCCCAGACTGCAACCCCCTTGATTATGAGATGTGTGGGGTGCAATTGAGTGAGAGATCAACAAAACACCAAAGATGAACTGAAGGCAAAGACGATGGCAGTATTCACCAACTTAAACAAGGAGACTGTCCAGAAGATATGCTGGAGATTCTGAAGTCGTCTGGAGGCTGAAGCCAATGGTGATTTTATTGAATAAATTTACTTTTTAGTATTTCAAGATATTTTTGTGTAATTTTGGTAAATATCTCTCTTAAAATGAGATGTCAGTATTATTTTCTTTTTGCGTAATTTAGACAACAATTTATTCATCACACACTGTTGTTTTCCAAACTATTCAAATACTAACTTGTATATTCAGCTAAATTATAACAATTTTTAAAAAAATGTTATATTATATTATTCATTTACACTTCCAAGATATTTAAAATTGTTTTAACAGAGGAAGGAAAGTTGGACACAAAAATCCAAAGGTGCATTGGGATAGCCTTCCAAAAGTATTAAGAAAGAGGACAATTTTATTAGAATCAAAGAAAAGAGTACTGAACTGTTATGTAATATCAGTGAACGCTGGACCATCTCCATACAGATGAAGAAGAAACTTGAGCCAACAGAAATGTGGTTCTACAGAAGGATGCTGAGAATACCAGCAACAACAAAGTTTTAGAAGAAATGGAAATGGGATATTTGTTAAGTATAAGTATCCTTTTTGGTTCCAGAAAGAGATAGTAGAAATTTCTTGGGCACATAAGGAGGAAAGAGGCCTCAGAAAATTTGACACTTACAGGACAGATTGAAGGCAAGCAGGACAAAGGGAAAACAACACCAAACCTATTTGCATGCTCAAGTAAATGGATGGTTGAGCAGGGTTTAGGAAAAATAACAAAAAACAAAAAGACAAAATTTATTAAGAGCTACAAAGAGCAGGAAATTGTGAAGAGCCCTGATCATCTACTTCCTGAGAAAACATGGCGCATAGAAGAAGATTCATTTGCAATCTGGTCTTTTGGAATCTTTTTAAATAAGCTATTGTTTTGTTGATATCTTTTATAATTAATTTGCTTATTTTAGGAAATGGATCAAATCTAACATATTTTTATTTTTAATTTATTTTGTTTAGATATTATTTTTAATGGATATTCATATTCAAGTAGAAGCTCAGCTTTTTAATTAAACAGTATTTTTTGTCCACCTACATCTACCAGACTGAATATATGAAAAATCTTGTCAGAAAAATATGCGAACCTGCTTCCCCTATGGGGAACCATCATTGCATTGGATCTGATGTGCTTAACTGCTCAGCCACATAGGATCTACAGTCAAACTAAGCCCAAATACTACTTTTGAACACACACTCTCTGTATATTCTTGAAGCATCCATATTTGCTCTGTTTCATATCCCAACGTAAACAAAGACAATTTATTTTAGAAAATGGATTAAATCCAATATGTTTTTATTTTTAATTTATTTTGTTTAAATGTTATATTTTTCTGACTCGACTTCTTGAATATGCAGGCTGGTAGATGTAGTTGGATAAAAAATACTGTTTATTTAAAAGACAGAGTTTCTACTCAAAAATGAGTATCCAAAAAAAAATAATGTTTAAACAAAATAAATTAATTTGCTTAGTCATAAAGTAATTTATAATCTGAAAGTGGTACTTTCTCATGAGTAATAAGTTGGGGAGATGCAGCTAAGGAAAGGAACATTTGCATATGGTGTATATAAAATAAAAATTATCAAATTCTTTCAGTTATGATATACCATTTTAAATCTCTTTAAAAAGCCAAAGAAATGAGAAGCCCCTGCTGAAGAAAGGAAAGAGTTTGGCCTGCATAAAGCTGGGTTTCATTAGCAGTAAAAGGATAACATACAAGCAACTGACAGAAAGAATGAAAGAAAAAAATTTACCTTTATGCCCATAAAAGGAACTCTGTCTGTCAAAAGGATGGTTTTTACATTGACATCACTACTATTTTAACTACGTTCACTCTTCAGCAATGGTTATCATTTTAAAAAGTGATGATTAGAATTGTAATAAAACCCAAACATACGATGAAAGTGAATTTATTTTTTTTCTTGAGAATTTACAACAAAACATTAAACACTATTTATTTATTAGAGTGGTCATTTACAACAATAATTTTGTATTTATAACATTATAAAAACTAATACAATTAAAACTAATTCAATGCAATATTTATCATTTGCTAGTTTCTAAAAAAATAAATATGAAAATTTTTCATTCATAAATTTACAAACATTTACCAAATTATTAAAATAAGTGAATCAATCATAAGGATTATTTACCATTTTATGAGGTTTGAATGAATTGCCAATTAGCTGATGTTTCGACAACCATTCCAATAAACAATCTAATAAATAAATAGACTTTATTATATTTGTTCTAAATAATCAAGAACAAATAAAATGTTCACTTTCATATGTTTAGGTTTTATTAAAATTCTAATCATCACTTTTTAAAACAATAAATATTGCCAAGGAGTGAAAGTAGTTAAAATAATAGTGGTGTCAAAGGAAAAACTGTCCTTTTGACAGACACTGTTTTTGGCAGGCATGAAGGTCCATGTTTGCCAAATAAAAATAGAAATTACAGAAGTAAAAAAAAAACAATAACTTATAATGGATTGTTGATTGATTGATTTGCTTTTTATGGCTTATCAACCTTTTGCAGGTTATTTAAAGCCAGAAAATATTCTTAGATTGTAAGAATATTTTTGGAGATAATAATGATTTACTTGATTAACCCATAACTGGAGGAGAAGCGGTGGATTCATACTTTTCCCAAAGTGATTTGTGTGTGTGAATGTACCAAACGTAATGTGAATTGAAACTTGGCTCACCAAAATAAAAAATTAAAAAAATAATTTTGTGCCGTTATCCATTACATACATCCAAGCTTACAACACATGGTATTTCCAAAGCAGTCACCCATCTAGGTACTGACCAGGCTTGACATTGCTTAACGTCAGTGATTGTTCAGGAACCAGTGTTTCAACATTAGGTAGTAGAAAGTCAATAATAGATTGATAAGGATCTTAGTTTGTAGAAGGGTAAAAAAAACTGAATGACTAAAACAAATAACTAAGAAAAACAGAGAGAGTGAATTGATAGAGAGAAAAAAAAAGATAGATTCAACACAGAAAGCAAAGGAAGTAGAGGAGACCCCCAGACCAGCAAATGAACTTGTGACTGCTTTGATTATTGGTTATTTGACAGATTTTTATTGGCTCCTGAGAATTTTGACAGATTCCTATTGACCAATGGTCAACAAAAGTAATGACATTTGGCGGACATTTTCCTCATTCCAAACTGCTTTCAGCTCGACTATTTTCAATAAATTTCTGATGCATTTCCATAATCAAATATATGCACACAAATGTGCGTGAATATATTAAGCATGAACAAAAGTTCACAGAATTTCTTTTTTTTTTTTTTTTTAAACTATGGGCTGAATAAACAGTTTTGCTGTTTTTTCACTAGAAATGTTTATATATACCAAATATGGGCTGCTGAATGAGAATATGTAAAATATTCTATGTAACATGTTTTATCCTTCAAAATGACTTCTTTAGAAAAGATAATGATTTTATTAATGGAATCATATATACAGGGTATCCATAAAGTTTGTGTGTACTTTAAAAAAATTATGACTTTATTTGTATTTTCAATAGAAATAATTTGTAAAAAGGATTAGAAAGAAGTAAATCTATATATTTTTTAAGGTTTTATTGAAATTTTATTTAAGTTTCCACATGTCCTTCATCATTAGCAATACAAAGGGTAATACAATTTTGCAGTTCATTTGCCAACTGATTTACAGTAATGCCTGAAATCACATTAGTTATTTTAGCTATACTTAAATCTAGGTAGATTAAACTTTATAACATTTTTTACAGATTATTTCTATCACAAATACAAATAAAGTTATAAATTTTTTAAAGTTCACACAAACTTTATGGACACCCTGTATATATACTGACTGAAATTGCTTATGTTGTACATTAGACCATAACAATTTAAAATTTAAAACATAACTTAAACATTTTTGCATGATCCCCATTTCTCTTGAAGTTTAATTATAAACAACATTTATTTATATTTTTGTTTGTTACCATTACATATATATGATTCCATCAATAAAAATATTAATTGTCTAAAGAAATCCTTTTGAATGATAAAATGTGTTATATTAGATATTTTGTCATTCGTTTATACACATTTAGTGTGATATACAGAATTTATGTTATATTAGGATGAAATGTATTACTGTTATAGTGGAACACACCTATTCTTTAGTTAATAGACTCTCCCACCTATAATAAGTAGGAGTAGTAGCAGTCGCTGAGTGGCTCAGTGAGTTGGTCAGTCAGTCGATGTCGGATGACCGTTAGTCGGATATTAAAGTATCAGCCACCACAACTAGATTGCTTCGTCATTACCTATTATATCAAGTTCCTAACATTTTGTACGTCGAACCTATTTTAGGACCGACTTAGTGAAATACAAGCCTCTACTGTGAAACTATTCTACAACAATTAAATTGGATATTTTGTCATTCAATAACACACATTTAGTCTGTTATATAACATTTATATATCATATTCTCCCTTAACAATATAAATTGATAGTTATTTCTTTTCTATAGGTATGTGTATCATTATATAATTTGGAAGGCATAAATGTTCAAAAATAATTATTCATGACTTTTCTATTTAATCCTATATTTATTTCTTTTCAAGCAGTTTATTATCAGAGAGAGAGAGAGATCATATACACATATACTCAGCATGCCATTCCTTTTATTAACATTGCCTTTACAGATATGTTTTATTTATATCTGAATTTTAATTTTTATACACACACACACACATATATATATATGTATCTATGTATGTATGTGTATGCATATATATATATATATGTCATTCCTTTACAGATATGTTTTATTTATATCTGAATTATTAGACACACACACACACATATATATGATAGAAATTAGGAAGATTTGAGATAATCATAATTAAGTAATTCCTTGAGTATAGAAGAAACCTCAACAGAATGCAGAAAGCATTGGATGGCCATTTTGTCCTATATTTGGGACTCATCAGCAGTGCGCATCCACTACTGAGAATTGAAACCTGGACAGTTACATTATCAGAATAGAAGTATAGAAATTTTATTTAATTTGGCGACAAAGGAGAAAACTAAAATCAAGATATTAAGGCCTCAAATATGGTAATCTTTGTGCTTACTAACCAGTTTTGAACAATTACAGTCCTTCTTACCTCCCCCAAAATTATGCAACTTTGGACAACAGAAGGATTCTCTGTTGTTGTGAGTTGCGGATACAGACTTTTTAATTAATGCCCCCAATATTTTTTAGGATTCTGGATTGGATCCACTTTCCAATATTTATGCCCAGTAATGTGGAAAAACATTATGTTATTTTTTTCCCCATCATTTCTGCATAAAAATATTAGCCGCTAAATAAAATTTCTGCACTTGTCTTGATAAAGTGCAGAAAATAAAACTTTTATTTGAAGTAGTGTGGAATATCAACACCTTGATTATGTCATTATTTTCTCTTTGAGTTATATGTACTATCCATTTTAGTTGTTGCTGCTTTTGGTAGTCCTCAAGTGATTTGGTTTCTGTTATTCAGTACAGTTCTTTTTTTGTGATTCTGTAGTGCCAGTCCACAATGTTCAAAGAAGGATGATCTTTACCAAGACCCTCAATCAAAGACTTTTTTCCCCATTGATCTGAACAAGCAGTTGTATACAGCAGTTTAGATATTTCTGACCAGGTTTGGCACCATGCATGTCATCCATATGAAAGTCTCAATCTGATGAGGCTATTTAAGAATAGGGCTCAAGTTTTCAAGTTGATGTTTTAGTATGTTCACCCAATAGGAAGCTCAAGAGCCAGTCAAGGTAGAGGGTTACCAAATGAGGTAGGAAAGTAATAAATGGAAGTAACCACTAATTATGAGGATATATAGGATATATATAGCATAGAGGCTAAGGCTGTAGACAGGAGAAACTACCTGAGTGGAATGAGGATGAGTCAACCCTTGGCAGGTCTTAGCTGTATAGGTCTGAACAGGTGAAACTAAAGAATGAAGCTGTTATAAACATTTTCTATAGAGATAGTGATAGAGCAGGGACAGGTTTGTGATGTTTAGTCGTTGTGAAAGGGGCTGTAAGGTTGAAAAGAATTCATTAATCACAAGACTGTGTAAATGTTTTTGAACTCTGTCAAATACTAAGTAATTTTTTTTCCCCGATGGTAAATTCCTTCAAATTTTGGGTAGCTAATCTGATTTTTTTAATGACTTGTCCCTTCAGGATGCAGGCAATCATGAGTCTCCAGAACTACTTTTTCTTTATTATCTGTAAATTGTCATAACTTCTTCATCAGGGCAAGATAATGAACAGGTTTCCTGTTGCCTTCTTTATGGTTTGGAATTTAGTTTTTTTTTTTTCTTAGATTAGTTGCCACCCAGTCTAACCTACTGGAAGAGGGAAGAGATAGATTCATGCCTTTCCCCCTAAGGAGATCAGCCTGAAAGTCTATGCAACAAACAGGTCTGGAATTTGAACTCATCTTTTTTTTTTTCAATCATTTCACCCCATGCAAGGTGGGAATACCACTAGGATGCAGGGGATTAAAAAGAGTAAAGGTGAAAGAAAAGACTGAGTATAGGGACAACTGAGGAAAGGACAATAGATGAATGGGATTTAAGAAGACTGAAGATGGCTATTGATGTTGCATTTAAATTTTTGAAGATTGTAGTTATCAGGGAAGCAAGTAAATGGAAGGGAGTTCCACAGGTGGGAAGTGTGAGAAAAGAAACTCTTGAAGTAGAAGTGGTGGTTGCATTTAGCTATTTTAACCATAAAGAGTGGAACTTAGATGTCAATCTAGTGTCATGCTTAAAGTCATGCAGTCAGGGTACCAGGGAAAAAAAACCTCATCAGACCAGTTGCCATGAAAATATTTGTAAAAAAGACAGAGGAAAGCCATGCCACATCGGTGAGAAAGTGACTGAAGTCGAGATGCCAAGATAAGATCAATTGTATTACAGATCCTTCTTTGGATTTTGTTATGAGCCTCAAGATGAATAGCAGGAGCACCAGACCAGACAAAACCAGGCATGACAGCAGTATTCAATGCACAGACAAATGGTATATTTGTAAGTGTGCACTGACAAGAAATATTTTCTTGCATGACACAGTAACCCAACTTTCCTTGCAGTAGATACAGCTATTCTTGACAATTTCACTTTACGCATTGTTATCTGTTTCACTACACACATACAACTATTTATTTGTTTGTCTCATATTTTAATTGATTGTTTAGATAGTAAACAAATCCTTGATTTTAGTTTTCATTGGCTTAGTAGCTAAAATAAACTTTCATTTCATTTCGTTCATTTTATTCAGCACATTTCACACTACTGTGTTCACCCTCCTTTCCATCTCACAATTGTTGTCCTTTTGCACTGTGGATGTTGATGTTACCCTATCTCTTCTCTCAGAGCTGGATTTGTTTTTGAAGCTACCTTTTTCTAGCCTTTGCCTAAAGAGGCAGAACCTACAAGTTAGTAAGTAGTTTGAATTCAGAGTTTCCTTCTGCTAGACTGGTTGCCACCCAAGGCAATAAAACTCAGTCTGTCCTGCTATTTTACCCATAGCTGTGGGAAGAAGAGATGGATTCACACTTTTCAGAAGGGTATTAGCGCATGAGTGAATGTAATGAACTTGACTGGAATTCAAACTCAGCTCTCCAATTCCTCGAGTAGCTGATCATTACTCCACTGTCCCTCCATAACCTTCATTAGAATTACATAAATAGAATGGTAGATATAGGCATATAAAAATAAACTTTCACTTGTGTGTGTGTCAGTATATCAGGAGGTGTCTGAATAGTTTTTGTTTCAATCCACTTCCAAGAATCTGATCAAAACTATTTTTGATTCCCTTTTTTTTTTTTAAATAATTTCATGCCAAGCAAGGCAATAAAGCCACTAAAGCACAAAGGACTACTGAGTGTTAGAGAATATGAAAAAAGAAAAATATTATTAAAGACAGAGAGTATTAAAAGAAAAGCAATCAAGAAGACAGTAGATAACTATTGACATCGTATTTAAATTTTTGAAGATCAAGCTTCAAATAGAAAGCAAGCAACTGGAAGAGAGTTCTATGAGCGAGAAGTGTGAGGAAAAAAGCTGTTAGCATAGAACTTACACTTATCACTGACATGTCCAGTCCCTCAGTTAATATCCCCCTCTACAACACTGCATTCATTTGTTGTGTGAACGACAGTGGCTAGCCATTGATCTGCATTTCTTGTTACATATATGGCATGTCAAATCATCTCCAGGTAGTGGAAGTTGAGTTTGAACATCATCACTTCTAATATGTCTTTTTATATGCCTTGTCAGTCCCGACCTGGATTTGCACACTCTAGTGCAGGGCGGGCATTCAAAGTATGGCATTATGAAATCATCATATGTAACAGACTGTTGGTGTTGGTGTGATTCTGGTGACTGAGCAGATCTGCCCTGGACAGACATATCCAATTGAATTAGGCACATGGCCAGGTTGACACCTCATTTTGAATTTATTTAAACTGTATATATATATATATATATATATATATATATAAAAGTTTTATTAAAAACTACTGACAAAGTACTGTGGATAAGTTTTTTATGTAATTTTTCTTGTGTTCTTATAATGTCCTTTTTTCTGGAAATCAGATATGTAGAAATTGTCCAAATGTTTTATATGTTCGATTCCGTTTGACTATACTTTTAACCATTATCAAGGATGAATTTTATTTTTCCTTTTAATTGAATGTATGGATTGTTTTATGTATGTATCTAGAGTTATAGGACTGTTTTATTTTTAAAACATGGTCAGCACATTGTGGCCATATTCATAGCTGATATTATTGACTTTTTCTTTTTTATTAATAATGCTTCCATTATTTTTTGCCCTTTTTTTACCTGTGGATGAGGCTATTACATTTGTATTATGAACGAGTATGTTGCGGCTGGAGTTTGGTAGGTCTCCATGTATATTTAAACTCCATCCACAACGTAACAAATAGATACATAAAACATTTCAAACATTCAGTTAAAAGTAAAAATAAAATCATCCTTGATAATGGCTAAAAGTATAGCTGAAAGTGCTTGAACATACAGAACATTCAGACAATTTGTACATAACTTATGTCTGAAAAAGAAGAAAATTATAAACACACAGAAAAAATTTAATAAAATCCTAGCTGCAGTACCTTCTCAGTCATTTTTAATTAAACTTGTATAAAAAGAGGATTGTTGCCCAAATACACAATTATATATATATATATATATATATATATATATATATATATATATATATATATATATACCTACAGGTTCATCATCTGATAGCAATAATTGTCTATTGTACAACTGTTGGGCAATCTTTTCTTGTAATAATCTAACTCTATCTGTGCAGATATTGATGCAAATTGTTAGAAATGTATTCAGCATAGCAAGTCATAAAGGGGCCATTTTTTGGAAACGCAGATTCAAGAGAATGGAAGAACACAGGTCTTCTACTCACCGGTCCTCTCACGACTGCGTCCCCGCCTTTCGCCGCCCCCGATCCATCCGTCATTCTCCTCATCATCTTCCTGTTCCCTTTCGCTTATCACCATAAATTGTTTATTTTCTCTACATCTACCGCCAGGTGACTCTATTTCCTGTAAACGGTAGGTGGGAGGTGGACAAGGAAAAAATAAAAATAAATAAATAAAAATGAAAGCAAAAATAAAAACAAACAAACAACAACCAAAATCAGAAAATAAATTAATAAATAAATAAAAAACAACAAAACAAAGCAAAACAAGTATGAATATATATATTATTTATGCACTAATATACATTGTGATATGTAGATGCATATGTGCATGTGTGTCTATATGGATATATCTTTGTATATATGCACTTAGATGATGCCCACACAGACACAACAAAAGCAACAAAATAAAACCAACAAAAGGAATATTCAATTGTAATGATCTAAAAAGATCATAAGGACAGAAGACAAAGAACGAGTTGAGGAATACATATACTTAGGACAGGTGATAACATAGAAGAAAGACCACAGAAATGAAATAAAACGACATGTAACAATAGGGTGGAAAGCATTTAACAAAAGTAGAGATATAATAAAAAGCATCTTGTCAATATGCTTCAAGTATATAATGACTGCATAACAATATCTAATAATGTTCAGGTGTGAAACGTGCAAATTAAGAAAATCGCTTGAAAACAAACTCAAATATATACAAACATCAATGGAAGGAGAAATGTTACAAGAGGTCAACATGGATCAGAGGACAGGACAAGACAAGAGATAGAAATGTGATTAAATGACAAAAAACAATAGGTTGGTTGGACACATAGCAAGAAGAAAAGATAACAGATGGAGTAAAAGGTTGCTTGATTAGAGGCCATTTTATTACAAACTTATGAGAAAAGATCAAATAATGGATGGAGAGATAAAATAAAGGTATTTAATAAGACATGACAAAGAATAGCATAGCCATGATAGTCATGGAAGGATTTGAGTGATGCATTTCTCCTACAGTGAACTAGTCATAAATGGTAATTATATATATATATATATATATATATATATATATATATATATATATATATGTTTAGTTGCAGTGATGTCAGTTTGTGACCCTGGGTTTCTGAGTTTCATGCACAATGCAATCATAAGACAAGTCTGATGATTGCAAAGCGTGTGAAACCCAGGGTCCTAAACTCACATCAACGCAACTAAATATGCTAGCTCTATAACTGATATCAAGCATTTTCTAATAAGTATTGTGCATATATAGTATATAAATAATATATATAAAAATTGCATATATATATATATATATATATATATATAGTAAATTTTGCACATTGATTGGTGGTGCTAATAAAGTAGTGCTTGATGTGTAATAACTGAGCTATAATTTACATTAATAATATATATGCAGTTTTTTTTCACAGGTAGCACAACTCTGAGTTTCATGCATAATATAATTGGCAGGTACTGACTGCGCACCTGATGATTGCATTGTGCATGAAACTCAGAATTGTGTCACTGGTAAGGAAAAAAATGTGTGTGTGTGTGTGTGTGTGTGTGTGTGTGTGTGTGTGTGTGTTAGTCAAATATAGAATCCAAACAAAAGTGGTAGAAATAAACAAAATGGTAAACCTATTTATTGGTAACATGTTTCCCGTTCAACTTGAAGATGCTAACTCAAGGAAGGCTTTGTCTTTGTGTGTGTGTGTGTGTGTGTGTTGTGTGCATGACAATGTCAAGAAACTTATGAATTTTGGCTTTCAAATGGACGTCTTAAGATTAAATAATGTTTTATCATTGGAATTTAGAATATATTTGGGTATATATATATATATATATATATATATATATAGAGAGAGAGAGAGAGAGAGAGAGTGAGTGAGGGAGAGAGTGATATCAGCAAAATATGAAATATATAGATAAGCAAAATATAATACTTAGTGGAAATGATAACATTAAGGAAAGACCAAATAAATGATATAAAATGAAATGTAATGATAGGGTAGGCAGAAAAGAAAAAAATTGGATAGCCCCTTGTCAATATGCTTAAAATATAAAATGTATCTTCTTTCTCTATGAACTGTGCCCTTTCTGGACATAAGAGATCATAGCTCTCCACAATTTCCTATCCTTTGTACCTCTTAATAAATTTTATCTTTTTGTTATCTTTCTTAAATCTTGTTATGCTATTTAATCAAGCTCACTATGTAGGTTATGTGTTGTTTTCCTCTGCCCCTCTTGCCTTCAATATGTCCTGTGAGTGTCAAATTTTCCAAGCCCTCTCTCCATACTATGTCCTAAAAATTTAAATCTCTTCCTCTTAAGTATAAGTATCCTTTTTGTTTACATTTTCTCTAAAAGTTTGTTGTGCTCACATAAATGGTCCATAATATTCTAAGAATCTCTCTGTAGAACCACATTTCTCTTGCTTCAAGTCTCATCTGCGAGGAGATTCACTGCCATATAGGAAACAGATATTATATAACAATTCAGTAGTCTTTTCTTTGTTTCTGTTGTTTTAAGTCTCTTCTTCATCTGTGAGGAGATTTCCAGCATTCACTGCCATATAGGAAGACAGATATATAACAATTCAGTAGTCTTTTTGTTTCTAATGATATTTTTCTATTTCTTAATTTTTTGCTTAGCTTTTAGCAGGTATCTTTTGCTATCTCAATGCATCCATGGTATCATATATAATCATTAACACATTATATATGTATTGTAAATAAAAATGTGTATTTGTTAAGCAGTTTTTTCTTCAGAATCACTTCTCATATGATTTTCCTGTTTTGTTCTGATATATTTTTTCTATAGTGTTTCCTTTCCATTTCTTCTCCCACCAAAAAACAGCAAGATAAATACAGAACCACAAGGAAGAGGCAATGAATAACAGCTGAAGTGAAGTCAAATGCTTTCATATTGAAAATACTATGCAAAGGCACATGAGAATAGCAGAGGATGTCTTCCAGAAACTAAGCAAAGTATTTGACAAAGGAATATTTCATTAACAACAAAGAAAAGAGTGCTGTACTGCTGTCATATCTATCCTCTTTATATGGCAGTGAATGCTGGGCAATGTCCTTACAGACGAAGAAGACACACAAAGCCACAAAAGTGTGGTTCTACAGAAGGATGCTGAGAATACCATGGATGGAATATGTGAGGAAGTTCTGAAGAAAATAGCAGCTAAAAATATTGCTTAAAGTTAGAAAGAGGCAGCTGAAATTTATGGGATACATAATGAAGAACAGCTTGAAAAAACTAATATTCACAGGATGCAACGAGGGATAGAGAGAAAACAATTTGTTTTACATAAGAGAAGACATGGCTACATAGCTTTTTCCTTCCTCCCAGCACATGCTGGAAGAAAGATGTGTTGGCAACTTCTAACAAATCATCTTCAACAACAACTAACAGCAGAGACAGTAAGTGAATTTTCGCTGATTATCAGTCTTTTTTCAACCACAGCTTTTTATTGTGGGCCAACTATTAAAAGTCTTTTTTAAACTACAGATTTATCAGTGGACCAACAACCCAAAAACTTTACATTCAACTAAAGACTATTTTTACTCCTTTTTGATTCTTTCAAATTCATGTACATATGTTTGTAAATACAAATTATTTGTTTAACAGGCATACCTATGTTTTCTTTATTTTTATGTTATAGTTGTTTGGAATTTGAATAATTGCATTAAGTACTTGGATAACTGAATTTCCTACAAACTAAGTACATCATATATATATATATATATGTATATATATATATATATAGTTAAATTCCCAGATCAATCCTGTGGACAAGACAGATTGGTATAAAACAAAACGCGTTGGCAAAATCTAAGATTTTTTTCCAATTGTCATTTTATACCATATATATATATATATATATATATATATATATATATATATATATGCTCACAGATTCTTTTATATATAATATACCAGGTGTTTCAAAACAATGTATACACACTTGTACAGTGTATAGCTCAAGTCAACTTGCTTTTTTCAGACTTAGACATATGCTTAACTTTGAACAAAGTAACTTATCCTGAAATGCTACTGGAAGTATGAAAATGAAGTTGAATTTCAGAGGCAATGTTGAAGAGAATTTCACTCAGATCCCGTCATGCAGCTTACAATTTCCTGAATTAGAGATATGTTTGAAACTGTTGGTAGTGTACACAATGTGCACAAGAACCATTCTGGAAGACTATATATATCAACAAGCCCCATGAAGCAAAAAGAGTGATGGAACATTTTCACAGAAGTTCTAGAAACCTATCGAAATGTTGATTGCTTCTTGTGATCCCATTGTATCGCATTGCTAGCAATGTCTGGATCAAGACATCAATCAGAAAAAATCAGATTGATGTCTGGATCAGACATCAATCTGAAAAAAATGTGATGACAAAATCTTAACAGCATCCATTTATTATAAATAGTCTTCAATTGCATTATTTAAATTAGATATAGTTGGTTAAAGTTGCTTGAATTATTTCTTGAGAAAGCTTCAAAATATGTATGCATTTTTTATGACATGCTGAATATATATGAATATGTATATAATTTTTTTTCACTCATTTCCCCCCAAGAAATTCAGTAATGCCACTAAGACACAAGACTGTGAGTGAAAAAAAATGAGTAAACTTTAAGAAGAAAGGATGATAAAAATGAATTGGCTTCAGAAAAACAGAATCTATCTTACATATCTATAAGTCTACCATCCATCCATGCTTAGAATATTACTGTCACATATGGTCTGGTGCCCCTGCTATTTACCTTGAGCTACTTGATAAAATCCAAAGAAGAATCAACAATATTATTGGTTCTGATCTGGCAGCTCAGCTTCAGCCACTTTCCCACCGCCATAAGGTTGTCTCTCTATGTCTTTTCTATAAATACTTTTATGGTCATTGTTCGGATGAGCACTTCGCTATGGTACGTAGACATTTTAATTTAAGCATAGTACTAGAGTGAGTTCTCATCAATTTACAGTTAAGCTGGCTAGATGTAGCCATAAATTCTATGCTAACAGTTTCTTTGCTAACAATTCTTGCTTGTAGAACTCCCTTCCAGCTCCATGCTATCCATATATTTAATCTGCCAAAAATTTAAATGCAATGTCAGTTGCTATCTACTGTCCTCCTTTCTGATCATCATTATTAGTGTTTCTGCTCCTAATTCTTCCACACCCTGTGTTTTAATGGCTTTACTGCCTTTCATGAAGTGATACCAATTTAAAAAGCAAAAAAAAAATATATATATATATATATATATATATATATATATATATATATAAATTGAACCTGTATGCAGGTGGAACTAAAGAATGTAGCATGTAAGAACATTTTTCAATGCAATAGTGATAGAGTAGAGAAAGGCTTGTTGCTTGGGTAGCTGATATGATGTGGGAAGATTATATTGAATCCATTGCTAGGTCAGCTGCTAAGAAAATCAGTTCATTGTATTGGGCAAGACATTGTTTCTCTCCAATGTCTCTATCTTACATATCTAGAAATCTACTATTTGCCCATGCTTAGAATATTGCTGACACATATGGTCTGGTACCCCTGCTATTTACCTTGAGCTACTTGATAAAATCCAAAGAAGAATCAACAATATTATTGGTTCTGATCTGGCAGCTCAGCTTCAGCCACTTTTCCACCACCATAAGGTTGTCTCTCTATGTCTTTTCTATAAATACTTTCATGCTAATTGTTCTGATGAGCTTTTTGCTACTGGGGTTAGAATTTTAAATTTATTTTTCTTATTCCCCTTCCTCCATAGACAATGAATTGTATATATGGAGACTAGTTAGGACTTTCATAGAGACATTGCGGTATTATGGTGGCTATAGTAATAATGGTAAGTCAGAATGCGTTTTGTGGTGTAAGGAATATTGTTGTATGTTTGGGTCAGTGTTTGTGGTGAGCTAAGTTTAATGTTCAGAGAAAAGCTTGTCCTTTACCCCTATTATTGTGCCATATTTCTGTACATAGCAGAATAAATATAGCTCTTTGCTATGGTACCTAAACTTTTTGAATTTAAGTGAAGTACTAGTCTGGTGTCAAGATCTCATCAATTTACATTTGAGCTGGTTAGATGTAGGCGTAAATTCTATAGTAACAGTTTCTTTTCTTGTAGTTCTTGCTTGTGGAACTCCCTACTGGCTCCATGCTTTCCAGTCAACTTTAATCTTCAAAAACTTAAATTCAATGTCAATTGATATCTAGTGTCCAACTAATTACTCTCTTCTCTTTCTGCTCATCATTAATGTTTCTGTTCCTAATTCTTCCACACACTGTAATCCCTTGTGTTTTAGTGGCATTACTGCCTTGCTTGGGGTGATTCTGATTAAAAAAAAAGATGGCAACTGATCTTGCATTTAAATTTTGAAGTTTGTAGTGGACAGAAAAGGGTTCCACAGATGAGAAGTACAAAAGAAGAAAATATTAAAATAGAACTTACTGTTAAATCTAGCTATTTTAGCAGTAAAATGATGAGACTTAGTTACCAATTTAATACTATGCTTCAATTCAATTAAGTCTTGAGGTACCTGTTGTAGTTGTCTTTGTTCAAGAATTAGGAAGACCACAGTTAGAGTGAGTATTGAAGAAATAGAAGACTAGGTAGAGGAAACAAAGAAGAAATACTCAAACATAGAACAGAAATATTTAAGTAAATCAAATACTACTCTAATCCTACTCTAATGTGGCTACTAGTCGTCTTTATAAATAGGAGCAGTTCATCTTAACAGTAGTAGGGAAGAGCAGGTAGTATTGTGATTCTTGTTCTACAACAGTACCAAATGAGAAAGTTCAGTAGAACAATTGCCATGAAAATATTTATAGAAAAGGTACAAGGAAGCCATCTGAAGCCAAGATGCAGGATTTTTTATATATATATATATATATATATATATATATATATATATATATATATATATATATGAGGCATGGTGGAGTAGTGGATAGCTACTTGCATTGCGGAATCGGAGAGCCGAGTTCAAATTCCAGTTGAATCCATTACATTCACTTATGTGCTAATACCCTTGAGAAAGGTATGAATCCTCTTCTTCTTCCACCAGCTATGGGTAAATAGCAGGACAAACTTGGATGGCAAGTAGTCTAGGAGAAAGACAACTCTGAATTCAGAACCTACAGAGGGTCATTTGGGGACCTTGTGGCACGTAGTGCACCAGGTTTCTGTGTTCGGCCCTTCAAAAAGTGTGGTTGATTCTGCACAAAGCCTTCACCACTATAATCAAATCATATGTGCTGGTCTTTGGCTGTCGGTTTCTAGGAACTGACCTTCTTGACCCTCATACATTGAATAGGATACAAGAGTCCACTATATATATATATATATATATATCAATTGAAATCCTTCTCTTGAAACAGTTTTTCAGGAAAATAGACTTCTCATGTCCACTGCTATTCCTCTGTCTAATGGGAGTTTCTTTTTAAACCTTTTGTTTAAAGCAGTGTGGAAATTCAACATCATTATGTTATTTCAAGCTTCGTATTTTGGCTTTAATTTTAGGAGAAAATAAAGACAAAAACTCCAAAGTGTGGATATTTCTTTATTGTGTTGTTCACTGATCTAAGCTTTTGGCTCACATGAGCCATCATCAGAGTGATTATTTGGACTGTATGAGAGAGATGTTCACTGTCAAAGTTGACACACACACACATGCACATACATACATATATATATATATATATATATATATATATATATATATATATATATATGTATATAAAGTGCACACTGAGGTCAAAACCATGCTGCAACAGTATGTTTCATGCTTGAACATAATCTACAGGTCTGAAGATTGTGTTCATTGTGTTGACTTCAGTGTTCACTTGTATAGTTATATTTACACTCACTCTATCCCTGGTATCGAGCACTTTTACACATAAATACAGCATGCCTTGAAACTATATTTTTATCATATATATATATATATATATATATATATATATATATATATATATATATATATATCTTTTAAATTTGTAGGTCTTATTAATTAGATTGTGATTATGATTCCAATGTAATAAATTATAACCATTGAATATTAGTGTTTGATACTTTTATAATATATATATATATATATATATATATATAGAGAGAGAGAGAGAGAGAGAGAGAGAGAGAGAGAGAGATAAACCAAGATAAAGTGAAAGAAATCATATTTGCATCTATAAAATGCACTCACACATGTATATGCATTATGCTTTTAAACTTCAGATATATATATATATTTATATACCAATTGGTGTGAGTTATTATGCATAAACATATTGTAATATTCCAATACATCTGTATGTGTGCATGTAAACTTACATGTTGGATAACTGTTATTGCCATCTAAACTGCTAGGAACAAATTAGGTTCATTGCGGAAGGAAGTGGCAGAGAGTAAGAAAAATGTTTTTATTAAATATTTTTTTTATTGAACTGTGTGTTGTTGCAAGTGAAGACATGGGAATATGACATTCGGAGTCAGACCAATGGATAGTTAGGAGCAGACTGAAATAAATTATAAAGGAAGGTAAGTGGAGAAGTATAATATTTACAGTGACAGAAACTTTCCGATGTGAATAGATAGATAAATAAAGGAAGAAATGGGGAAAAAAATTGACCATGAGAATTTTATATGCAACGGACTGAGGAAGACAGTAAGAATAGCAAGTAAATAAAAACACAGTAACAACAAAATACAAAGTTTTTTTCCTCTATGTAGGTGATCATGACTCTCCACAATTTTCTATCTTTTGTAGCTCTTAATATATTTTGTCTTTTTGTTATCTCTTCTAAACCCTGTTCTGCCATTCATTTACACAAGCTTGCTAGGTAAATTATGCATTGTTTACCTCTGTCCTTTTTGCCTTCAATCTGTCCAGTGAGTATCTAATTTTCCAAGCCGTCTTTCTTCCTTATATGGCCTAGAAATTTCAGTTATAACTTTCTGATGCTAAGTATAAGTGTAGTTTCTGTTTCTATTTTCTCTAAAACTTTGTCGTTGCTTGCATGTTCAGTCTATGCTATTATCAAAATCCTTCTGTAGAACCACATTTTTGTTGTTTCAAGTCTCATCTTCATCTTCTTCATGCTGTCTCCCCCAAACCCTGCTCTACCTTCTATTCACTCAAGCTCACCAGGTAGGTGGTTAATTGCTTTTCTCAGGCCCTCTTATTTTCCAAGCCATCTTTCCTCATTATGTGCCCTAGAAATTTCAACTATCTCTTCCTGATGTTAAGTATACACTTTTTTTGCCATTGTGTCTAGAACCTCATCATTGCTTGCATATTCAGTCTGTGCTATTCTCAGCATCCTTCTGTAGAACCACATTTCTGTTGCTTCAAGTTTTTATTTCATCTGTGAGGAGATTGTCCAGCACTCGCTGCCATATAGGAAGACTGATATTACATAGTTCAGCAAGGTAGGTTGTTTAAATGATAAAATGGTGGTTGTTGTCATTTTTAAAGACAAAACTAAACATATCGTTATCTGCTCATTAACATGAGAATAGATATGAACAGCTATAGATTTTCATATTTTAAGAAATAGACATTCACAAGACAAACAGAAATGAAAGTAGAGAGGTGGCGCTTTGAATGCCATACAATTTGAACCATAGAAATGTGCTTACAAAATATAAATAGTGTATAGATATACAGTCAGACGAATTCATGCATGGAGATTATATAATAGAAACACAAAAACTTGAAATGCATATATATATATATATATATATATATATATATATATATATGAATTTGGTGCTGCTCTGTTAAATGCAATTGCATTGCATATCACGCAGAAGGTAACATACATGACACATGAGGTTAAGTATATCATCATTGTGCACAAAAGGTTTGCGAAAGCTGCAGGCTGGGGAAGGGGAAAGTGTGTTTGAATCATTGTATGACAGTCATGCATACACATGCGTCCTTTGTAATGGGCAGGTGCCACTTTGTAGGGGGTTGGGTTTGGTGGATGGCAGGGAGGGTTGAGGAAGTAATGGAAGGAAAAAGAGAGGCTTTTGGTAAAGAAGGAGAGATGGATGTGGTGAAGGCAGAGTTAAGTTGTATGACGGAGTGCAAGTTTATGACATTTGGTGAGGGAAGATGAGGGAAAAGAGAAAGAAGACGGAAGAGTAAATTAGATAAAGATGAAATAAAAGAGGATAGAATTTCAGAAAAGAAGGAAAAGTGAAAGTTAGAAGATAAAAAAGAAAGAAAAAATATAGGTTAAAGGAAGAAAATAGTGTTGGGTAATAAAAAAAAATAGGAAAGAGAATGAAAGGGGGTGAAAATAAAAGATGTGTTTCATGAAAGAGCCCTTTTGCTAAAGGAAGGAAGGAAAATATGGAAAGAAAGGAAGGAACTCGAAAAATGTTGAGAGAAGCAGTTATGGATGAAATGTAATGGTAAGGAAATTTATAAGTCATTTTAAAAGGCAAGACACTGGGGAGTTCTTGAAGAGAATGGTTTCAGGAAGATGAATTCAAAAATGGTGCCAGGAAGGAGTTTGGGAATTTATGTTCTTAAAACAGGCAGATGACTGGGTGGGGAAGATGATTGGAATGGAAATCATATGCATATGTATGTGTGCGTATGTATGCAGTGAAAGCGAGATGCATCTAGGCTGTAATGCTAAAAGATTGAAACAGTGAGGTTATTTTTCATAAGATTTGAATATATTCATATTCAAATGATATTCTTTGAAAATATCTAACTTTCTTTGTTGCTTGGACATTATGAAATTGTCTCAAGTTAAATCAAATAAAACTTTTAATTTAAAAGATATAACTTCATTATTTCAATGAAAAAAAACAGAGAGTATTTTTTTGATGTTAACTTGGTGAAATCATCATTCCTTGTTTTATTTTATTATATTTTTCTACAATGTCATTGTCATCATTATTATTGCTATTATTAATAATCATAATAAAAACTTACTGCTGCATAATACTACTTCTGTCCTAGAATACTTGCTAAATTTTCTATTGGCAGCCACAATCTTAACAACATAAGATATGTTTATGATACAGTATTGATAGCAGACATAGAAAAGAATTTACAAGAACCCCTACAGAAGGTGGTGAATGACAGCAAGAAGGAAGGACTAATCGTCAATTGCAAGAAGGGATGCATAGTGGTTAGCAAAAGTAACAGCCTATTACTTAAATTACAAATTTGAGAAACCAAATTCAAACCTGTACAAAAATTTAAATATCTGGGCAGTGTTTTAACAGAGGATGCAAAATATGACACAGAAATCCAAAGGTGAATTGGGATACTGAATGTTGCCTTCCAAAAGCTAAGCAAAGTATTAAGAAATAGGAAAATTTCATTAGAAATAAAGAAAAGAGTACTGAACTATTACATAATATCACTCCTCTTATATTACAGTAAACGCTTCTCACAGATGAAGAAGAGATCTGATGCAACAGAAATGTGGTTCTACAGAAGGATGCTGGGAATACCATGGACTGAACATGTGAGCAGCAACAAAGTTTTAGAGAAAATGCAAACAAAAAGGACACTTATACTTAACCTCAGGAAGAGATAGTTGAAATTTCTAGGGCACATAATGAGGAAAGAGTGCTTGGTAAGTTTGATACACACAGGACTGTTGTGACCAAGTAAATGGTTAAGAAATAACAAAACCAGTGTTTCAGATATATCATATATTAAACAGTAAGTACAACAGAAGAGTATTATAAGACTAGTGAGTGTGTGTTGGTTGTTCAATCTATTTGACTGTCCCCCCAAGGCCTTCTCTCCTACTAATCTTATAGTAGGTGGAAGAGTCCAACATACACACTTTAGAGGGAGGACATCACAACAGGGACAGAAATAATAAAAAGTTATTACCTATCCCAAAATGGTTGTTACATTAATGCATGAAATATGCATGCAAATGTAACAATTTTAATGGGACAGAGATAGTAAAAAGATATCGCTCCCATAATAGTTGTTAAATTTAGTATATGAAATGGATATGCAAATGTAGCAGCTATTACGGGACAGATAGCAAAAAGATATTACCTGTCCCATAATAGTTGTTACATTTTGTGTATGAAGTGTGTATGCAAAGGTAGCAACTATTATGGGACAGAGATAGTAAAAAATATTACCTGTCACATAATAGTTGTTACATTTAGTATATGAAATGGGTATGCAAATGTAGCAGTAATTATGGAACAGAGATAGGAAAAAGATATTATCTGTCCCATAATAATTGTTACATTTTGTGCATGAAATGTGTATACAAATATAACAACTATTATGGGACAGAGATAGCAAAAAGTTATTACCTGTCCCATAACAGTTGTTACATTTTGTGGATGAAATGTGTATGCAAATGTAAGAAATAAGGCAAAGATAGTTGTTAAGACTATCAATGACACAGTCATTTTGGGTACAAGTCCCAGTTTACTGAGTTATATAATAATGTATGAAAGGCATGAACCTAACAGAAAAAAATTTACACAAAGTAATCTACAATAAAAAGAAACTGAAAGAAAGATTGTATACCAATGAGAAGATGCATAGTTAGTTCTCAGTATATTTAATATACAGACCAACCATAGAAATGGTGAAATTCTAAGTTATCATTTTAGTAGTTAAAAATAAAATAATAAGAGAATAGAATAATAGAAAACCATTCAGATTTGGCCTTCCATTCATGAAACTAAAACTGAAAATAATTTGTTAGATTATATTGGGTTGGCCAAAGTGTTTGTTCAGTTTATAAATAAATTTTCTCAGCAATACTATTGGTCCTGACCTGGCATCTTGGGTTCAGTCAATTTTCTCTTTAGAATCTATCTTACATATCTATAAGCCTACTATTTACCTATTCTTAGAATGTTGCTACCACATATGGTCCGGCACTCCTGCTATATATTCAGAGATTCTTGATAAAATACAAAGAAGAATCAGCAATTTTATTGGTCCTGACTTGACATCTCTGCTTCAGTCACTTTCTCACTGCCATAATGTAACTTCCCTATGCCTTTTCTATAACTACTTTTATGGTAATCATTCAGATAAACTCTCTGCTATGGTACCAAGACTTTATGAAATTACAAGATTAGCAACAAGGCCTTATCAATTCACAGTTGAATTGGCTAGATGTAACTGTTAGTTCTACACTAACAATTTCTTTTCTTGCACTTCCCACTTGTGGAACTCACTTCTGGATCCATGCTTTCGAGTCAATTTTGATATTCAAAAATTTAAATGCAACGTCAGTTGTTATCTACTGTCTTTTTGATTACTCTTTTTGTATTGTTCTCACTCCTTAATGTTTGTTTTTTTCTGATTCTTTCACACTCAGTAACCCTTTGTGTCTTAGTGGCTTTACAACCTTGTATGGGGTAAAATGATTAAAAACAAACTTAAAGCAAGCAAACATTTTGGCCAACCCAATAGTTACTAAAGAAACAAGATTTTTTTTCCTTATAACATTGAATTTTGAATTTATAACACATATTTTGTCAATGCCAAGCTAGATGAAAACAAATGCTGATCATAATCTTGCAAGTTATTTTAATTTGGATTGCACCAAGTAACCTTCATATATATATATATGTGTGTGTGTGTGTGTGTGTGTGTGCATGCTTGTGCACACATAAGTGCTTTGTTTGGCAGTTAGAAAATATGAAAGCTGATGAGAAGATACCTTAGCATTTATCTTTATTTAAATACAACTAGGCATGAAAAAGAAAAAATGAAAAACGTTTTTTTTTAGTGTCAAGCAATAATCTTCGAGTGGAGAATTTATCTATCTTTATCTAAATATGAGTCAGTTTTCTTGTCAATCCAAGCATCAATCTATATTTCTATCTATCCGTATGAGAAGCACTTTTTTTTCCATTTATGATTTTCATCTGTCTAAGCAGTTTGCCTGTGTATCTGCAATTCTAATATATTCTTTTGTTCTTCATTCAAGAATGCTTTTTATTGTCTACTGTCTCTTTTGTCTGCCAGTCTTATTTCTTGTATATTTTTAATTCTCAATTAATCAATGTTTCTGTTTATCATGCTTTTCTTTAAATTGTTCACCAAATACAAGGCTCAAGAAACACTCAATGTAGAGGGTTACTTAATGAGAATGCTGTTAGTGCATATAGGGAGGGAGCAAGGGTTGCATATTATGAGGATTATAAAGGACTAGCAGCATGGCCTGCCGTTGCCCGTGCTTGATTCAAAAATTGTACGACTCATACAGCAATCGCTATCACTTGACTTAAAATATTTTTGCCCTTCCTTGCCTTTAAAGGAGTGCCCTTTGTCGTGCTGATATTGATACATGCCTTACTTCTTGCCTATCTCACACTGCAAATTTTTTCTAAGCACTATACTAAACATTAAATCTGTTACAAAAAAAGAACTAAAGAAAATGAACACAAAACGATCAGCTTTAAAAAAGGACTCATAACTGGAAAAACTGAATGAAAAAAGAATGTTAACAACAAATACTTTTTCACACCCAACCCAGTTCTGCGGAATCAGAATCAACATTGAGTTTAAGCAAGCGAATGAGCTAATTGGAGTAAAGTGCTATGTAGATTTAAATTTTTCCCACTTGTGACGAATGCAGCTATTGATATTTTTGCATGCTAGTTAACGTTCATGTCAGTCAGCTGTTGGCTCTCATGCTGGCCAATAGAATCTTCCAGCCTATTCATGGCAGCCAGCTATAGGCTCTCACTCTGGCCAGTAGAAAATGGCTGCAAACTACATGAAAACTGCCATAGAAGCATGAAAAATCAATTATTTCCACTATCGATGGGAGTTGGGAAACTAACTAACTTGGAGCATGTGCATGTAAATTTTGGTGCAAATCCATTGAAAATTGCGGCCGTGCATTTGTTACACACACACACACACACACATCCTGCCTTTTATAGATAGAGATAGGTAATAGTAGACCCTAAAGATGAAGCAGTTAAGTTTGTAGTAATCAGGAAAGTATCCACCATATTGTAACAGTCCTGGAGAAGAAACTATAACAGTAAAACCTATTTCTCACCAATAGAATAAGAAAGTAATAAGCATGTCATCCAAGATGTGAAGGTCTGAACTGGTAGAACCAGGAAATACTGTTTCTCCAAATGTCTGCCATGAATATAGCAATAGAGTAGCAAGATGCGAGCAATGTTCTGTCTGTTCTTTTACTATCGTTCAAAGTACAAGGCTGAAGAGCCACTCAAGGTAGCTTACTAACTGAGCTTGTTTTAAGGGCACACTGGGAAGGAGCAAGAGGTGCATATTATAAAGGTATGTAGAATAGATAATGGTTGATTCCTGACTTGAAGAGATTAAGATTGTAGTAATCACTTTGGCAGACCATTCCACAGTGCAAGTTCTAGAGAAGAAGCTATCTGAGTGGAACCTCCTCCTCACAAATGGAATATGAAGGAAATGAGGATGACTCTATAGTCATGTGGGGCTTAGGGTTAAAATGAACAGTTTATTTACCCACACCAAGAAGATTTATGAAGGGTGATAATGACAAGGAAACACACGAGTAATTTTAACAAAACAAGATAAGGAATTTATTCATGAATTTACATGCTTGAAGTAGTCTCATTAGCTTGTTTCGGGAAAATAAATCAGAATTCTTAAAATCCGTAATTTTAAAGTATCATCATAAAGAGGAAATGTTCATGCAACAGCATGGCTTGGAAGATTTGAGATGTGAAGGTCTGAACTAGTGGAACTGAGGAATGTAGTTTGACCAAACACCTGCCTTGAAAATAGTGATAGAATAGCAAGAGGCTAGCAATGTTTCATCAGTAGGAAGGGGTTCTAGGGTAGAAAAGGGCTGCACAAACTATTTTCAATTCAGTCGAGCCTGGAAAGCAAAGATTGTGCAGCAATTTGCCAAGTAAATTGTTTTATTGAACTTTCCTCTAAAGTAATTTTGAAAGTTTTTCTCTTTCTCTTTCCATGTGTTGCTTTCGTCAATTTCCCTTGAGTGAAATGCTCTTATATTTCCATTTTTCATATTTTTATGTTTTATGGATTGGGTTATCAGCTGAGAATATAGAATTGTCAGGCTGAGTTCAAATGATTGTCAGAACCTGTTGCATTCACTTTTACACTAATGGTAAGGATAATAGTAAGATTAGCCATTCCTTTACTAGGAGATATTCAGCATTTATTGACCAAACAGTTAACATTAAGTCAACATCCTCTACCAAATGTCCCAAAACATTGTCATTGCTGGATTTACCAGTAGGCTCAACTGGCTGAAGCCTAGAGCCTCAAAATCTAGGGGGTCTCCAGCCAAGGTGTATAATATTTTTGACACTGTCATAGGTCTTTCCTACACATACTTTCATAACACATTGTAGAGTCTAAAGAACCCTTCAATAATTTTCCTTATATTCCATTTCAGAATAATTCTGTCTTAAGCCAACAACACAATGCTAGCATTGATTTCTTTATAGATTTTTTAAAATTTTAACATTCATGCATTTCTTTCAATCACATACTGTATTTAACAATAATATCTTATGTGATTTAGAAGAGGAATTTTCTACTGTAGAATTTTAAACACCTGTCATCATGTTTATTGTTTAATCTAACACTCTTCCATTTTCCCCTACTCATGAGAATGGGGGATTTGGAGGCACCTCACAAGTAGAATAGCCTAGGTCCTCTGTTCATCTAAATCTGGCCCTGATATAAAACAGTTTCAACAGTAGCAACAGCTGAAATGGATAGCACACATAACTTGTGGATAAAATAATGGCATAATCAAGATGCTGCTTTTCTGCAACACTTCATATAAAAGGATAGGAAGGAAACCCTCATCAGTACTGGAAAGAGCAATGACATCTACTGAACTCGAGAAACCTATTTTCCTGAAAAATTGTTTTAAGTGAAAGATTTTATAAACTTCAGCTAAAAGTAGTACAAACTGCCCAGTCAATGAATGCCAAATGTTTCCTTATAAGGAAATGGCAAATATTACCATTACCATTACTATAAGATGAAATTTATAAAATCTTTCTCATTAAAATGGCTTCCAGAGCAATAAGCTTCACAGGTCCACTAACTGTTATTGTTCTTACCAGTACTGATGAGGTTAACCTTTTCTTCAAAGTAGTGTTGAATGTCATTGATCATGTTATTATTTTCTTTTCTAGTTACATGTGCTATCCACTTTGGTTGTTGCTATTGTTGAAAGTCCCCAAATGATGTGGTTTCTGTTATTTGGTAAAGTTCTTTGTTCGTGATTCTGTAGCACCAGTCTACAAGATCTGAAGGACAGTCCCACAGCGACCAACAGTATTCATTCATTTGTATCCATACCTTGGGAAAGTCATAAGTCTATCACTTCTCCACACAGCTATGAGTTAAATAGCAGACTAGTCTCTCTAGCCTTGGCTGGCAGCCATTCTATGAGAAAGACTATTCTTAATTCAAAACTGTGGAGAAGGCAACAGGAAACTACTCCACTATCTTTCCCAATCAGGCATGGCAATTTCTCTGAGATAACAAAGTAAAAGAACCAATGGATAGCCATAATCCCTTACATCACAAAGAGACATATCATTTAAAAACATATATATATATATATATATCTACAGGGCTGATGCAAGGGTCTTTAGCCCCCTGAATCTATGGTACAAGGCTCCCCACTCTACTACGTCTTAATTTTCATAAAGTATTATTCACATAAAATACAAATTTTATTGTAACCTTATGTACAATAATGGATCATATGCAATGTAAGAAGGTGAACAATTCAAGTAGAAAAATTGAAAATAAATATAATGTATCTAAATATAAATTAGAGACATGCCATAATAGATCATTCCATCTTAAATAAATCAACAATGTTTTTTCCAGCAATTTTTAACATCAACATGAGATTTTTCATGTTATAATGTTGAATAATTTTAGCACATTTAAAAAAAAGAGTGAATTTTATATAGTGTTTTTTCAAGACTTAGCATAAGCAAAACAAATTCATGGATATAGATGGGGAAAAAAAAGACTGTAAAATGACATTAAAATCCATGAAAATTTTTCATCCTTTAATAGTCAGTTGTGTTTAGTTTAATTTGCAATATATATAAATATAGGCAGAATAAAACAAGTGTTGATAAAATAGCAAAGGTGACAAAACACTACCTGGAGCTCCCAATTAGGCTTGCCCTCCCCGCCAGTTGGGTGATTCAGGGGTTGTTGTATGCACAGGCCCTGAATATGTATAATCAGCAAGGAATGTTGAACTGGTTGTCCAAGTTCAAACTCATGCTGATACCATTGCATTCACTGTTGCAAAAATATCCTTAAGATATGTATGAACCCATTTCTTCTCTCTCCACCAGCTATGGATTAAATAGAAGGTTATGGATTAAATAGCAGCCTGATCTCTCTGGCTTTAGTCTAGGAAAAGGACTACTCTGAATTCAAAACCATAGAGAAGGCAACATGAAAAACTCCACAATCTTTCCCAAGAGTAGGTCATGTCAGAGATTACACCTTACTGTTGATGCCATGTAAACCAGTAAAACCTGTCACATGTTGCTTGGAGAGGAGATATGTGTTGCCACGTGATTTCCATTGCACCAGAAAATCCAAATATGCAATATGGAACACCAACAATCTCATGGGTTATGGACTGAACAGAAACTAGAACTCTAGATTTTACAAATTATTTTGCAAATCTTTTTCATTTATTGATAGTCTTCCAATTTACTGACTCAGATTAAGTAGAAACAGAGTAAGCAATAATTGAGCAGTACTAAAAACAACACATCCCTTAGCATGGACAATGGAAACAGAACAATCTAACCTTGTAGATTAAATAAAGGGTTCAGTTTGAAATTCCCTGAACTTTACTCAGATAGACAAACAATGGTTGAAATATTGTGATGAAAAAAAATTTAATCATTTCATCCCAAGCAAAGCGAAAATGCCGCTAAGAAACAAAAATGGTTACTGGGAGAGAAAGAGAATAAGAAGACTTTAATGTAGAGAAAGTGTAGTTGGAAAACTGAAGGAAAAAGCAAATAAAGAAATAAATGACTTACCACCAGTAGAGAGACTTTGCATGTGCATCGAATACAAAGAAATCCAAAGAAGAAAGGTGGCCACCCATAAGGGGAATATTTAAGAACATTACATTCTTTTATTTTTAAGCATTTTACCCAAAGCAACATGGGAGAGCCACTAGCATAGAATTATAGAGAGTGAAAGTGAAGGAAAAGACTGTGTATAGTGGGAAATGAGGAAAGGATAAAGGAATGGGAATCACGGTAATGGAAGATGGCAATAGACATTGCATTTAAATTTTTGATAATTGTAGTTATCAGGAAAGCAAGTAAGAGGAAGGGAGTTCCACTGTCAGAAAGTGTGAGAAAAGTAACTGATGTAGTTGAAGTGACAGTTGCATTTCTTGCAAATACAAAATTTTGCTGGTAGCATGCAAATTTCCAACAGTCAAAAAGAATATAAAAATCACATTACTGATAGGGAAAGAGGAAATTGTTTTAGATCCTATGATCATCGCATAGTCAATTGTGGGTTTTTCTGTGGTGGATGAACTATAAAAGCATGAGAAATAGAGAAGAGAAGAAGAAGAGGAAAGAATAAGAGATTTATTGTTGACGAAGCGAACATCAAAGAACCATTGAGAAAGACAGTGAAATTGATTCTCTGAAAAGTGAAGACAAACTAAAGAAAGGACA
>CAHIKZ030005565.1:1950000-1972500 GCA_903632075.3 Acanthosepion pharaonis | reverse complement strand
CATGTCACAATTATTACCTGTATAATTTTATATGTATTAATAATGAACTTCTTAATACCAAATAATTTTTCTCTGTTGTTCTGATATATACATACTAAAACCGTTATTCTGATATACCAGTCCTGAAAATAATATAAAGCATCCCTTGACATGGACAGTGGAAACAGAACAATCTAACCTCATAAATTAAATAAAGGGTTCAGTTTGAAATTCCCTGAACTCAGATTGACAAACAATGGTTAAGATACTGTGATAAAAAAAAAGTTCAATCATTTCATCCTAAGCAAGGTGATAATGCCTCTAAGGCACAATAGAGTTACTTGGAAAGGAAGAGAATAAGAAGACTTTAGTGCCGAGAAAGGACAATAAAAAAACAGGTTTCAGGAAGACTGAAGATAGCACTTGGCAGTGCATTTAAATTTTTAAAGATTGTAGGTGGCAAGGAAGTGAGAAATTGGAAGAGAGTTCCACAGATGAGAAAATAAATTATTAGAATAAAACATACAAATTAGTCCAAATGTAAATAAAGATATCTCTCCATCTTAAAAATTCAGACAGAATGAAAGATATAGTGACTAGAATGCAATATATATATGATACTGTAATATTACCCATTCTCTATTTGCTTAACTGTATATATGTCTGTATACATATACTAATTTTGAATGAAATCTTTTTTTCTCTATCAGTTTGTGATTGCAAACTATGAATCCATTCACTTCTTTGAATATAATTCTCTTTTGTTAATCTACTTATGAATCACCTTTCTTAAGCAAGTCTTTTTTCTTCCCTTTTTTGTTGTTTTTATCTGTCAACCTATCTGTTTAATTCAGCTCATACTTAACTGTAAGCAAATTCCTTTCATATCAGTTTTTTAAAAAAATCTTTCCATCAATTTCTCTTTATATCGCTTAGCGTATAATTTTTACTTATTTACATATATCACATAATTCTCTTCTCAGATATTTGCTTCTCATTCTTTCTCCCTCTACTCTGTCTTAACCTTTTCCTTTTCCTTCTGTCATGTGCATCTAACCTTTTGATAAGATTTTGATCAATTCATTCAAAATTTGAAAAACAAGCAAGGTGTAAAATATAAGTACAAATTTTTTGCTGTAGATAAAATTATCATAGAACTGCATCAGAGTTGAATATCAAAAATAAAATCAAGTAAAAATTCACGAGCATGCACCAGTTCGTTAATATAGAAGAGAAACAACATAAAAATATTACCACTGTGACACTTATCAGTGATTAATTTTAAACAATAATAACTTATTTCTGGAAATATTTTTCCAGTTTGAAAAAAATTAGCTGCTGCTGCTGCTTCTGCTGCTGCTGCTTCTTCTTCTTCTTCTTCTGCTGCTGCTTCTTCTTCTTCTTCTTCTCCTCCTCCTCCTCCTCCACTTCCTCCTTATTCTTCTCCTCCTCCTCCTACCACCCTTCCTCTTCTTTTCTTCTCTTCCACCACCTATTCCTCCCATTCTCCTTCTTCTCTTTCTCCTCCTCTTTCTCTTTCTCATCTTTCTTCTCTGTGAGTGTCAAAATCTCCAAGCCCTTTTTTTGCATTACATGTCCCAGAAATTTCTCTCGTTTTTTTTCTTTAAAACTACCTTGTTGCTCATTTCTTACATCCATGGTATTCCCAGCAGAACCACATTCTGGTTGTCTCATCTCTTCTTCATCTGTGAAAAAATTATCCATTGTTCACTGCCATATAGAAGGATTGATATTACATAGCAGTTTAGCACTCTGTCTTTGTTCCTAGAGTGAGAATGACAGTCTGTTGTTTTGAATTATATTTACATCTTACTTGATAAAGGAATGTCACTGTCAATAGCAAAGAGACACCATCTTTAAAAAGGAGACACCACAATATTGCATAGAAGCTATGGCCACTAATCGTGCCAAGTCACTTGGAATGCAACTGAAAAACATTATGGCTACTAAATCTTTGTTTGAGGATGATTTGAGTAATAATTAAGTAATAATAGTGAAAATGCTTCATCTAAAAAGCAAAAATAATAAGATGGAGTAAAACTAATTAAAATAATAATAAGGAAAAGTCTTCATCTAAAAAGGACCAATAATAAGAATAAAATAATAATAGTGAAAATATTTAATTCAAAAAGCAAAAATAATAAGATGAAGTAAAACTAGTAATAAAATAACAGAAAATGCTTTATCTAAAACTTTAAAAAATTATCTGTTTCAGATTATCATATTTTAAGCAACTAGAATCTCTATATAATAATATAATGACAAAATCTTTAGCAACTGTGTTGCCTAAACCTCCTTAAAATCTATTTTCTAATTTACTAAATACTATTCTATTTTAATCTGTACAATATAAAAATCAGTCTAAACAGTATTGTCTGCCTTGCTTGTTAAGCTAACTATAAAACAATTGTGTGTATTAAAATATTTTCATCATCCCAAAATATATTCTCCCTGTCTTCACAAGTTAAATAATTATAAATTTGGCTAGAAAACACAGCTTGCCACTAAATAAAAATAAAGAAGGCTTAAGAACAAATATTTCACAAAGTTGGAATTTATTAGCTAAAACTAGGATTTAAGTGTGAATATCTTTGTCATCTTCCCATTGTCATTAAGCGGAGAAGAACCAAAATGCTGAATAAGATTAGCATTGTCTTTTTGTATTTTTACTTTCCTAAAAATTAATGACATTGAGCTTTATTTACACTATTTACATTGTTTGGACAGTTGTCCTCATCTTTGTTGCCATATTCACAACATTTCAGTTTGTATGATCCAGCCTTCTTCAGATGAGTGGAATTCCAACTGAATTCTTTATTTTGCCTACTGGGATGCCTCTTTTGGATGTCTCAGTTCTTTAACTCAACTTTCCAAGTTTTTGTTCAACTCTGCAGTAGGAGACATCTGGAAGAGGCATGGCCTGTGGAAATAAAACAATCTACCCTGGTGGACAAAATAAAGGGTTCAGTTTGAAATCCCAATCACCTGAAGAAGGCTGGAGCATTCAACAACCGAAACATCATGAATATGCCAACAAAGATGAGGACAATAGTTCAAACAATGTAAATAGTGTAAATAAAGCTCAGTGTCATTAATTTTTAGGAAAATCAAAAAAACAAAACAATGCTAATCTTTCTTTATGGTGCCAACCTGTTTTTTTTTGTTACTCTAGTTCACCAAATATAAGGCTCAAAAGCCACTCATGTTAGAGGGTTACTAAATGAGGTTGTAAGTAGATAATAGTTGATCTTAGACTTGAAGATGTTAAGAGTATAGTGATTGGGGAACCACATTCTTGGGAGTCTGTTCTGCAATGTAGTGGTTCTTGGAAAGAAGCTGTTTGAACAGGACTTTCTTCTTATCAAAGGTGATTTTCTAAGCCTAACTTAGATGTGGCAGATCTCAAATCGAACTCTTATATACAATCCATCACTAAAGATACAGGTAAAATGTGCTGCTCCAGTAAGTACCTAACTCTTCCTGCTATCCCCCTACCTTTATAAGAACCAGATCAGACCAAAAATGGATTACTGTTACTATATTTGGGTGGGAACTGCCCAATCCTTACTTTTCACTCTTGATAGAGTTCAAAAATGTCTCTAAGTCCTTGCTGGAGAAGAATTATTTTCCACTCTCCAGTCATTCTCACAGGCGGGATGTGGTGAGTCTCTCATTATTCTATTGCTATTTCCATGGAAATAGCTTGTAAGAACTACATTCCTTAGTTCTGCAATGTCTAACCTTCATGGCTAGGATCTGCCATGCCACTTACATAGTACCAAACCACATACAATCCTCCCGTATTCAAGAAGTAAGTTCCAGTCAAACAGTTTTATTCTGTGAACGCCTTTTTCTCTGGAACATACTCCCAAGAGTAGATTTCCCCATCATTACAATCTTAAATTTTTCAAGTCTAGAGTCAACCACTACCTTCCCCCTCCTATCCATATAAACTACCCCTTAACATAACCCTCTACTCCATCCCCCCCCACGAGGCATGTACAGGGTGAATCTTACTGTAAAAAAAAAAAAGGGAAGAAGAATTTGGGGCACTCAGTGAGAATTGTACTCCCTATTCAGTTGTAATTGATCTAGTGAGACAAGCTTGTTAACCATTACACCATGTCGACCTGCCCCAAATGATTTTCTAAGTGTTGCTTAGATTTGGCACAAGGGTGAAAGTATGAGGCACCTAGTGAGGATCGAACCATTACACCATGTCAAGGTGCCTCATCCTTCTTACCAATGGAACACAAAAGGAAGGAAGATTTGACTCTATATATATGGCCTGATGGGTCTTAGCTGTAGCATCTTGGCCTAGATACACCCCTGTGGCTATGGCCACAGTACATGTGTTATCACAAAAACCATTACAGGTTACATATAAATATTAAATGCAAATGGAATGGGATTTTTATATTATATTAAATACGGTAGTTAGTTGAATTTTTATTTGAAATATTCACTTTCTGATTAATATTCAACATTGAATTGAGCAGAAGGCAATTAGGTTGAAAAGTAAATATTTCTTGTGTAAAATAAAGGCTTTTCTTTCATTAGGACTTATTGATTTATCTATGCACATAGGATTAAATTAAGTAAAGAAGATAATATCATAAATAAAACAGAGTTACTGTCAATTGACAGTGACTATCAAATCTAAATCACTTTTTGGATGGCATCCTCTACATCTTCAGTATAAGATGGTATTGCTTTATGTTCTGATCTGTGTGGTTATGACCTGTGCTTCTAAGTGTTTCCACCATAATCATGACTAAAAGCAGGCAAGATTCAACACATCGCCAAATAAACAGTCATCGGCACAGACAGCCACCAACATAAAATTAGATGAGAGTTATTATGAGCTGAAAGTTGGCTCGATAAGATGCAAATACAAGGCAATAAATTTGCCAAACACACATGCAGCAATAAAGTGACCAGCAATGAAACTGAAATTAATGAGAAGGCCAATTTTGTCTTCACAGTTTGATTACTGGAAATAAAATACTTAATAGATCTTTTCATGAATATTATGTTTGTTTTTTTAATATAAAGATGTTAAAAATATTTCACAAAACATTTCATGACAGTTTGATGGTTTTTTGATGGATAAGTTGCAATAGAGAAAACAAAAATGAAGGCAAGCCTGGACATAGTTCTCTTTTGTAATTACAATCATTTTCTTATTCTTTAAAAAAAAAGTATAAACATGATATTTGGAGATTACTAGAGGTACAAAATTTAGTTAAGACAAAATAAAACAACAGTTTAAATCTCTGGAACTGTTTTAATAGAGGATGGGAATTGTGATATCGAAATCTGAAGCTACATTGGGATAGTAAAAAATGTCTTCCAAAGGCTAAGCAATGTATTAAGAAACAGGAAAATTTCATTAAAAAACAAAGAAAAGCTGTTTTTCTTATACTGTACTAAACAAACACATTTCCTGTTTATGTCAATATTATTATACTCTTCTTTATTGTCTAAATTCAAAAGTGCATTGGAATAGCAAAAGATGCCTTCCAAAGGCTAAGCAGAGTGTAAAGAAACAGGAAAATTTCATTAAAAACAAAGAAAAGCTATTTTTCTTGTACTGTGATAAACAAACACATATTCTGTTAATGTCAATATTATTATACCCTTCTTTATTGTCCAAATCTGAAAGTGCATTGGGATATAGAAAGATACCTTCCAAAAGCTAAGCAGAGTATAAAGAAATTGGAAAATTTCATTAGAAACAAAGAAAAGCTATTTTGCTTGTACACTGCTAAACAAACAGATGTCCTGTTAAAGTCAATATTATTATACTCTTCTTTATTGTCTAAATCCAAAAAGTGCATTGGAATAGCAAAAGATGCCTTCCAAAGGCTAAACAAAGTATTAAGAAACAAAGAAAAGACTACTGAACTGTTATGTAATATCAATCCTCCTATATAGCAGTGAATACTGGAACATCTCCCAACAAATAAAGAAGAGGTGAAGCAACAAAAATTTGGTTCTTCAGGATGATGCTGAGCGTATCATGGGCAGTATTTGTGAATAACTACAAAGTCCTGGAGACAATGGTAATAAAAAGGACATATATGCTTAACATCAAGAAGAGACAGCTGAAATTTCTGGGGGTACATAATGAAATTTTACAAACCATTCCTAACACATGCTTGCACCCACTGAATCATTACTAGAAGGTTCAGCTACATTTTTCTCAAATTAAGTATAAAGAATATACTCTGTCAGATATGCATTTCATATTCTATGATTTTCAACAAAATAAAATAGAAATGCTTGTTTACTGAACTGTTAAGCTATATAGCAGTGAATGCTGGAGAATCTCACCACAGATGGAGAAACTTTAGAAACAAAGAAAAGAGTACTGAACTGTTAAATATCAGTCCTCCTATATGACAGTAAATGCTAGACAGTCTCATCACAGATGAAGATACTTGAAGCAACAGGAATGTGATTCTACAGAAGAATACTGAGAATACCATGGTTGGAACATGTGAGAAACAATGACAATTTAGAGAAAATGGAAACAAAAAGGATGCTTATACATAAATGCTGGACTCATGAGGCAGAAAGACCAATTGAGCATTGTTATAAGAAACCTGACTTAAAATTATGGTAAACAAAGATTAGATTAGGACTACAGATTAATGATAATGATATATACTATATTATACCATGGTCTGAACATCTGGGCAACAACAAAGCTTTATAGAAAATGAAAACAAAAAGGACCCTTACAATTAACATCAGAAAGAGAGAGTTGAAATTTCTAGGGCATATAAAGAGTAAAGAGTGTTTGGAAATTTTGATACTCACTGGACAGATTGAAGGCAAAGAGAGACAGAGGAAAACAATGTATCTAGTGTGCTTGAGTTAATGGACAGCAGAACAAGGTTTAGAAGAGATTGCAAAAGAACAAAATTTATTAAGAGCTACAAAGGACATGAGACATGATTGCCAACATCCTGAAGGGAGATAGCACATAAAGAAGAAACTTTTAACATCTGATTTAGCCCCTCCCCCAATTTTAACATCTGATTTAGTCCCCACACTTTTAATAACTGATTAAAACATTTGTTAAAACTGTGGAACCGCGCAGGGATTCCACCTACTTTTACGTGCGCGTGCACATTGCACCCCTTCCTTTCACATTCGGCTAGATATAGTAGTAAACAGCCATCTGCTGCCGACGTGAGGAAGTGGCTGGCTGCTGCTGATTCCAGCTAGAACAGGATTTGAAGTTTTTCCCGCACATTCTCTGACGTCACTGACGAACGGTGTTTTTCAAATCAGTCGCTGCCTGGTCTCCGAGCAAAAAGGTCGACTCATTTATTTCGCACCCCTTACCCATACGTGGGCCGAAATATCTTAACTACAAAAAACTTCCTAGTAAACTCCTTGGCTCATCATGCCGAATCTCTTCATGTGGTTGTAACTTTCTGCGAACAACTTGTTTGAACTTTCCTCCATTTTCTACCGGGGAACGTAGAGTTTACAACACCGTTGCCATCACACTTTTACAATGACTAATTCCTCATCCTGACAACTTGTTCGAACTTTCCTCCGTTCACTACCAGGGAACGTAGAGTTTTTCAATACGGATGATTGATAAACTTCACATACACCTTTTGAACTCTAACCTTATGAACCAGTTTAAAAAGAAAGAAAAAAAAAAATAACATTACACACACATGACAAAAATCTCGCAGTGAGTATTTTCCTTGTTGTGTAGGCATGTACCTTTCGCATAAGAAGACTCTGTTCCAGAATTTTCCTTCTGAGGGAACCTTTTCCCGCCTTAGCCATTTTGATTTTCGTCTTGGCGTGGAACATTAACATTCTCTTACTGACTACTTGTCACTACCTTATACAACTTGTCTACTTGCTAAGAACTAGCTTTACTTTTCTGATAGTCTCCACTGTTTGAGACAAAATACCTTTTATTAAATAAAGTTTTATATTTGTTTTCCACCAGACACGTTTTCGTCGTTCCTCCTGGCTACCTATTTTTTACCTTTTTATGCATGTGTTAAATGACCCTTTTTTCCTCACTAAGGAGACTGTAATAATTTTACGGTTAAAAGATCACACATTTATTATTTTCACTTATTCCTTTTTTTTACTTTGCTAGTGAATTCGGTAGTCGTGAGTAGTGTCTGGCACAAGGCCACCTTTTCGTAGGTCAGCGCTGCATGCTACCGGGTCTGCTACAAAACATTTGATTTAGCCCCCTACCCTTAACATCTAGTTTAGTCTCCTCAACTTTTAATATCTGTTTTAATCCCCTCTTTTAACATTTAATTCAACACCTCCTTTTCATTTTGTGGTACCTTTTCTTGTTATTGACATAATCAAGATCAAGTGACAGCAATTTCCTCTGAAATAGTTATTCTTATTTTTGTAATTATTTGCTGATTTTCCAATGTTTTTTTTTTTATCATTTTGCCCCAAGCAAGGCGATAATGCCACTAGGACACAGGGAGTTATAGGGAGTGAAAGAGAAAGGGAAGACTTTATTGAGGAAAGGACAATAAAGAAACAGGGTTCAGGAAGACAGAAGATGATGATTGATGTAGTACTAAAATCTTTGAAGATTATAGGTGGCAGGGAAGCAAGAATTTTGGAGGGTTGTTCCACAATTAAGAGGTGTAAGAAAAGAAACTGTTAGAATAGAAGAGACAGTTGCATCTAGCTAGTTCAACATGAAAGCAATGAAAACTTGTCACTTTAGTAAACACTTAAATACATGCAATCAAAGCACTAAGCTCATCAGAACAATTGCCAACAGTTGTAAAATGGTGAAAATTATATACTCTTTCCTTCTTATTATCTAACAACCAACAAAGATAATTTTCACAGATTTACAAGCTTGAATGAGCTTTTTTTTCTGCAACCCTGGAAATGCTTCATTCAGACTGTAGTTTGTAAGCAACAACTCTTAGGATAGATGTTCTTCTTTTGTTGTATATGGTCAGAAATGATTATATTCTTATAATATTTACAAAAGAAAATAAGATGATAGCAACATGACCCTTACATGAACATATTGGGTGTGGAGCACGGAAATTATAACTTGAATAATGATTGAGACCCTTAACCTTATCTAAGACATTAAAAGTAATTCTAAAGAAAGTCTTTCCGTATATTCAACTTGTTTGTCACATAACAAAGTATACTTCCTAAAACACTTATCTATAAGACACAAATTAAATATTTCTAATGTTATCATTATACTGACCAATAAGAACATGAGATTTAATCTTTTCATAGATGCCATTATTGCTTATATATGGGCATGTGGCTGAGTGGTTAGAATGTTCAATTGCTGACTATGAGACTTGGGTTCAATTAATAAAGAAGGTGACTTCTTGATGTTATGGAAAGTGCTTGAAAACCATACCACATGTTCCTCTAAGCCTTGTGTGTGAAAAAGGGCAGATGGAACTATTTGGGATCTGTTGATGGTTGTACTAGCACAAAGTTACAAGTCATCATGACTGAGTGTTTCAGCATTTGTTCAAGCTGTTGATCATGCCAGATAATGCACTCTCTCCCAGAAACTCTAACAAAGGTCTGCTTATTATAGTTGCAGTATAAACCACAAGTGGGTGCTGTGGGTGTTGAACAAACACAAATGTGCCTGAGCAGGCGTCTTCAATAGGGATTGGCTAGCCACCTTAGTAGACAAGCATACTCGTATACAAGTGGCGAGCCAGAGTTGAATAATATTGTTTATTCTACTCTGAACTTTGTAAATTACTGAGTTGGTGTGTGGGATTAGGGCTTTCTCCAAATGTAGATTCTACATTTTTATAAGTATGCAAAAGAATCTCTGCTTCTTGTGTTGGGTAAAAAAAAAAAAGAATTTCCACAAAAACTACAACAGATACAGGGGTATTGGAAAGAACAATTTATCAGCTACAAAACAATAGTTTTTTTTTTATACAGTCACAACATTGGCTGTGCATTTTCAACAGCAATTTATCAGCTAAAAAACAATAGTTTTTTTTTATACAGTCACAACAGTGGCTGTGCATTTTCAACAGCAATTTATCAGCTAAAAAACAATAGTTTTTTTTTTATACAGTCACAACAGTGGCTGTGCATTTTCAACAGCAATTTATCAGCTAAGAAACAATAGTTTTTTTATATACAGTCACAACAGTGGCTGTGCATTTTCAACAGCAATTTATCAGCTAAAAAACAATAGTTTTTTTTTTATACAGTCACAACAGTGGCTGTGCATTTTCAACAGCAATTTATCAGCTAAAAAACACTAGTTTTTTTTTATACAGTCACAACATCGGCTGTGCATTTTCAACAGCAATTAACTTCTTGTGGGTTTACAGTTGTATTTCTTTTTTTCACATGGAGAATTCAATGTGATATCTTTTTTTAAAACAATTCTCTCCACGCAAGGCAGAAGTGCTACTAGTATACAAGAGGCTACAGAGAGTGAAAGTAAGGGAAAAGACTGGGTATAGTGGTGGAGGTGAGGAAAGGATAAAAAGAAGAATGGGGATCAAGGCAACAGAAGATGTTGATTGACATTACATTTAAATTTTTGAAGATTATAGTTAAGAAGGAAGCAGATAAGAGGAAGGGAGTTCCACTGTTGGGAAGTGTGAGAGAAAAAGCAGTTGGAGTAGAGCCGGTTGCATGGATTGATATGCCCACTTTGTAGTATGCTTAAATTCATGCATTTGGGGCACCAGTGAAAATAGCTCATCAAAGCAGATGCCATGAAAATATTTATAGAAAAGACAGAGGAAAGCCAGATTTCATCTGTGAGATAGTCACTGGAGTCGGGACTACAAGTCGGGAGCGATCATATCGCAAATCTGTCTTTGGATTTTGTTGAGAATCTCGAGATGAATAGCTGGGGCAGCAGACTGTATATGGCAAGAGTATTCCATGCATGGATGAATGGTAAATTTGTAGATGTGAAGGATGGACTCAGACGAGAAAAACCTTCTGGCACAACACAGAGAAACAACTTTCCTTGCAGTAGATGTAGCAATTGATTTAGTATAGATGTTCCACCTCAGGTAACATGGGACCAAGAAGGCGCAGTGAGGCACTCTTGTGCAGTTGAGCATCAACCATGCTGATAGGAGTCAGGGATGTTTCTCTATGACAGCAGTTTCATTTTTGGATGCTTTAAAATTCACAAGCCATTTTCTGTCCTAGTCATCTCTACTTCATATTTTCACGTAGATATAAAAGGTACACCCTGATAGATATATAATCTCCCACCCTTAATCTATCTGTCATCTAGTTTTGTTTGTGTGTATATTGTAAGTACACCTGAATCATTTACATGTCTCTATGTCAGGAGCAGCCACTGATATCCTGTGAGGGGTAAATCTTTATCTGGTGGCTAGAAGGTTATCTTTCAGGTCAACCTACTGATGCACCTGGCTTCTCTGAAGCTCTGGTGTAACAGTGGGAACAAAGTGTATTCTGTATCATGTAAATTAATTCATGGCAAAATTGATATAATGCAAGCATCAGATTTATAATCAAGACATTCTCCAAAGTGCCAATAGATTTTATTTTTTATCTGACATTTTTATTACTTCAAACATTATTTTTAGTGGATACCCATATTTGAGTAGATGCTCTGCCTATATTAAACAGTATTTATTTCATCTACTAACATGCGTACTCAAGGAAAATTAAAAAAAAAGACAATGTACCCTCTGGCAGGATTCAAACCTTTATCCCCCTTTATACTGGTTGACATAAACAATGTATCTACTCAATTATTGATATCACATAAAAATAACATTAGAAATAAAGAAATAAAAATATGTCAGATTAAAAAATAAAATCCATTGTTTCTTTAGTACTTGCTTTGTTTATATTTCAATATGAAAATGTGCCATGTCCCTTCAAGATGTAAGTGATCATGGCTCTCCACAATTTCCTGTACTTTGTAGATTCGTTCATAAATTTTGTCTTTTTGTTCCACCATCTATTTACTCAAGCTCACTAAATATGCTATGCATTGTTTTCCTCAATCCTTCTTGCCTTCATTTTGTCCTGTGAGTATCAACTTTTCCAAGCCCTCTTTCCTTAATATTTGCCCTAGAAATTTCAACTATCTTTTCCTGATGTTAAGTATAAGTGTCCTTTTTGTTTCCATTTTTTCTAAAATTTAATTGTTGCTCACACGTTCTGTCCATGGTATCCTCAGCATCCTTCTGTAGAACCACATTTCTGTTGCTTAAAGTCTCTTTTTCATCTTTGAGGAGATTGGCCAGCATCACTGCCATTGTGCTTTAAAGACGAAATAGAATCTTTCTATATTGTGATGTAAAATCATGCCTGATGAGATGGTTCCTCCTGCAAAAAGGGACACAAGTTCAAATCCTGCCAGGGGCCACATTTTCTTTATTAGGTAGACAGGTAAACGAAATACTGTTCAAAATAAATTAAGTGCTTGCTGTAAAAATAACATTGGAAGTAATAAAAATCAAAGCATCACAAATACTGAATACTAAGTGATTGAAAATATTTAATAAAAAAGTAAATCCAGTAGAGTTCACTTATAATGAGAAGACAGCAATTCACTCTGAAGAAACTCATAATATATGCACCAATGTAGAAATAAAATTATCTGTGGTTATCAACATTGCAATTCCTTTTGATCCAAACATCAATAAAGAAGGAATCAGTGAAAATTGTGAAATACATTGACTTATCAAATGCAATAAAAGTAATTTGTCACTTTGAAGGGCAGCTTCAAAAGCATTTCAGTTCTAAGTGGAACCAACATTAAAGCGTGTGTTGACTGATGATAACATGGGGGCTTGAATCTCTCATATTTAACTTTACATTTTATTCCACTCCTGACATTGTCAGTTTCTATTAGCCAGTGTGTGTGTGTGTGTGTGTGTTTGTGTGCACATGTGAGTGACTCCAGGACCCTCATCTGAAATGTGGACCATACATTCTCAATTGCAATGTTTCAAACACAACCTCATTATTGTTGTCTACATTACAAAAAAATGAAAATAACATTGGGATCTCATTTTAACAGATTTACCAAAATTACTCAAAATATCTTGAAATAGTAAAGAGAAGATTTATTCAATAAAATTGCCATGAGCTTCAAACATGGCCTCCAGACGACTTTGGAATCTCCTGCATCTCTTCTGGACAATCTCCTTGTTTAAGCTGCCATAATCCTTGGCTTCAGTTCATCTTTGGTGTTACAAGAAATTTTGTTGGTTTCTCACTCAACTCCATCCCACACATAATAATCAAGGAGATTTCAGTCTGGGGAGTTAGGCGGCCTGATGCAAGGGAGTGATGTGGTCACAGAAATTGTCTGACAGCCAAGACTGAGTTCTTCTGCTTGTGTGACATGGTGCAGAGTCCTGTTGCCAGACATAGGTTCTTCCAGCAGCCACCCTCATGACCCATGGCCACACTATCTCATCAAGGCACTTGATTTAGGCCTCAGTGTTGAGTCTGAGACCCTGTGGAAAGATGAATGGAGGCATAATGTTGCCATCACTATTGATCACTCCAAACACCATAATGTCGACTGGATATATCATACAACTCTTTTTGAATCCTCTGCAATGTCCTCAGATTGACACCCAAACACTCTGAAATATTCATATTGGAGCTTCCAGTGCAAATACCAAGCAGTACAGCATGCTGTCTCCAAATTTCTGGCAGAGTGAATTCCGTCATGGTGCTGTTTTTCTCACAGGTGGTGCCCACCTGACCCTACTATACTGTGCAGTCGAAAAAATCTAAAACAAACAACACACATGCACAGAATTTAAAATATAAAATGGCGACAATTTATACATCGCACTCTGTATCTCTTAATTTCTAAAGAGTTAATGGATTTTTAATTTTAATCTGACACATTTCAAACATTATTTCAAACATTAATTTTATATAAAAATACTAGTGTTTTGTAACTGATAAATTGTTCTACCCAATATTCCCTGTATCTGTTGTAGTTTTTGTGGAAATTATCTTTATTTTTTGCACCCAATACAAGGCTTAAGAATGACTCAAGGTTACTGAAAGAGGTGTGTGATATGAATTGAGGAAGTGAAGTTTATGAGGATATGGAACAATTTCCTCAGTGACTTAAAAGAAGTTAGGATTGTAGTGTTCAAGTAAATATCCATGTAGGAGTCTGTTCTATAGTGGAAAAAAAAGCAGAGTAGAACTTCCTCCTTACAAGTGGAATATGGATTGAACAAGTATGGTTCATATTACTTTCAGAGAAAAAAAAAATTCATAGTCAGTGATATTAATTATGTGGAAAAATAGTTTTTTTTTGCATTTGAAAACATGCTCTATCCAATGGTGCTATTGTGCTCCCTGTATCTGTTGTAGTATCAGTGAAAGTAAATGGGAGGCATTTCTTTTAGAGCAACATGCGTAGCTGCTGATGGTGACTTCTTCTTTATGTGTTACATCTTCTCACTTGTCTTCTCCTGGCTGGGGTCGCAAAATGTTTTGGGTCCAGAGATGTAAAACGTCAACACCGAGAATTTTAACTTAGTTACTTTATTAATGTTGACATCTACTAACTGTCCAGTGGGGGTTGTTCCCCCTCACTGGGGAGCTGTTTCAGATGCGAAAGAGAACACATCTACATTGCTTGACAGTTAAGACTCGACTTCTTGAAAAACCTTTCTCTATCTATCATTCCCATGCTAGCTCAGCCAATCAAAATCAACTTCCTTATTATGTCTTACATCTAAAGGTCAACCTCAGGAAGTCAGAGCAGAGATGCACTTCCTCTGAAAAATAATAATCTGCTACACTATTATTTAACATCTGCACCATGTCCCTTCAGGATATAGGTGACCATGACTCTCCAGAGTTTCCTGTCTTTCGTAGCTCTCAATAAATTTTCTCTTTTCGTTATTTTTTTCTAAACCTGTTTCTGTCATCCATTTACACATTTTTCTCTCATATTATATAAAATAATAAGAACTGATACTACACTGTTATCAATGTCTAATTTAGTGGTTTCAGCAGTATATTATGGAGATTAACTTAAAAGAGCAGATTTACAGAGTTTTAAAAATATTTTTTCCTGTTCTATTTTGAATTGGAATCACAAAAAAGCAACAGAAAGATGAAAACAATACTAAGACAATACGAGAAGATGATCTTCATTGTATAAAACATTTTATTTTTCCCTATTTTCCTATTCCTTTACCTATCAGTTCATGCATATTAGAAAACAAAGTAAAACTATATACAACAAGAAGACGAAGGCTAAACAAATAAAATTCAAGATGAAGGAAGTAAAGAAACATGGAAGCTCTAGGAAAATTGGCAAGCGGAAGAAGAGAGAAAAAGTGAAAGAAAATCAACTGGAAAAGAAAGACAAGCAGAATGATAACAATGGAAACAACACAAGAGAACATGGTAGTATATGCTTCCTGGAATGAAGCTCTAAGGTCTCTGCTATTGTACAGAATAGTTATTTGAATGATTGCCATATTTTTTCTTTTCTTCTGAACAAATTGACTCAGTCACTGTTGGCCTCTTTAATTAATGACACGTTTTTGGCTACAAGATGCTTGTTAACATATTAAGGCTTCAATGAGAGGGCAATTCTCTATACACTGTCGCAGGTGAAAGCCTCCAGGAAGAATTGCTTTTGATCAATATTTGGATATTACCATACCAATAAAAATTCATTTATGATTCATGTGTCACACACACACACACACACACACATATATATGCATATATATATATATATATATATATATATATATATATATATATATATATATATATATATATATATATATATATATATATATATATATATATATATATATATATATATCTGTATGTAGATATATATATATATATATATATATATATATATATGTGTGTGTGTGTCTGTGTGTTAAGTATAAATAAATAAGTGATGATAATATGAATAGGGTGATTATTTTTCTTGTTTACTGACGATATAAAATGAAATTTGGAAACAATAAATATGAATCAAGAAATTCATTTTCTTGTCATGTCAAAGCCTGAATACACACACACACACACACACACACACACACACACACACACACACACACACACACACACACACACACACACACATATATATATATATATATATATATATATATATATATATATATTTTACCTAATAGATATTTCAATTCTTTGGCATATTACATTCAAATAAACCTAACAATGACATCCTAGTCTTAGACATTGAAATTCTGCTAACTAATGTCCCTATTAAAGAAACCATAGAAATAGTAATACAAAACTTATATAATCATCCTAAGAACTTTATTAATCTTTTGGACTATCAATTCACTAAACAGCAAGTGGAATTGACCAAACTGCCACTGTTACTTCACTTTTGATGACAATTTTAAAAAAGCATAAATTTAAATATTGCACACACACACACACATATATATATATATCATGTTTAGTAACTCAGTTCTCAATGTAAAATATCAAATCTATAGACCAATATATAATATAAAAAATACTTTACTTAACTTTTACTGTTACCATGTTTTCCTGCTATTTTATTTTGTTTTAGGCAGCAGGAATTCATCTAAACAAGTTTTATTGAATAATATTAACACTGTCTGTCTATTTAATGTTTTATATTGTTTTTCCAACTTTTGACTGAGGTGGTTTATTAAAATGTTTAAACTGCCCAAAGATCATCTTTAGACTTTTGAGTACTTTTAACTATCACTACTACTATGTGTTATTCAACAAAACTTGTTTTGTTTTTTATATATATATATATATATATATATATATATATATATATATATATATATATATGTGAAGAAATATAGTCTTAAGATGTGCTATATTTATGGGATAAAGTGCTTAATATCAGAGATAGAGCGTGTGTAAATATAAAAGTGAACATAGAAGTCAAAACTTAGAGCACAGTCTGTTTCATGCTATATGCAATCATCAGGCCACCTAGTTGAGCTAACACACAACACACATGGCCTGACGATTGCATATAGCATGAAACAGACTGTCGCCTCAAAGTGTTGACTTCTATGTTCACTTTTATATTTATATATATATATATATATATATATATATATATATATGAAGATAAAATATCGCACATTGATTGCTGGTGATAATAAAATAGCGCTCGATGTATAATAACAGAGCTATAATTCATATTAACAATAAATATACATTTACATATAAAATATGCATTTATAGAGTCAATTGCTGATGCCTCCTGAGGAGTGAACAGAGCGATTACTAAAAGGATCTTCTATGAAACTTTGGAGTCAGGAATATAACATTAATCAGCTAAGTGACAAATTTCATATTTGTATTAATTTAAATATACATTATATACACATACTCAGAAGTTGTGTTACTAGTGAGGGAAAAAAAGATTTATTATTAATATAAATATGTGTGTGTGTGTGTGTGTACGAGTACATGTTCGTGTGTGTGTGTGATTAAAAGTTGTTTGTGTATTTATATTTATTCTTGTTTTATAATGTAGACAATGAAATTCTTAAATATTTTCCAGTCAATGTTCACATATGGGTGTGTGGCCACATTAGCTTAATCAAGCCAAAGATCCAAGTTCAAATCACACCATAGTTGATTTGTCAAGGAGGTGAACAAAAATGCTCTAACAAGTGGAACCAATTCAATACCTGATAGTCTAACCGATCAAGTGGTTCAAGGTGATATACTCATTAACCTGCAAAACCCCACTTTTTAAAAAAAAAAAAATTTAATCATCACATATTTTATCATTAATTCATTCTGTGGTTTATTTAATATTTTGCATGATTATGCATTGAAGACTAGATTAAACCCAATCCGTCAATGACTGAAAAAGAAAAGTATCAAACCTAAGAGTTTTTACATCCACATACTCACAAACAGATATCTTTACTAACATTCTCATGTAAATACATTGTTATTTTATTGTAATCGTTTCACACCAGACAAGGTGATAAAGCCACTAAGATGCAAGGAGTTAGTGAATATGAAAAACGACAAAGTGAAGGAAACAGGAAATGTTACTAGAGAGAAAAGAAGAACAGATTCCAGTGGGGATAGATGATGATGATGATGATGATAGATGATAGATGATGATGACTGATTTCACAGATAATTTTTTTAGATTGTAGTCAATGGGAAAGCAAGAAGCTAGAAGAGAGTTCCACAGGAAAGAAGAGAAGTGTGTGAAAAGAAACTATCAGAATAGAACTACTGGTTACATCTAGTAATTTCAAAAGTAAAATGATGAGACCTAGCTGCCAATCTAGTACTTCACACAAATTCATAAAGTTGAAGCACCAAACAGAAAACCTCATCAGAACAATTACCATGAAAATATTTATTTGATCTTCAAACATTTAAATCCAATGTCAATCATCATCTTCTGTTTCCTTAATTCCTCTTCTTTTATTGTCCTCTCAACTCAATAATGATTTTTCTCAGATTTTTTTCACTTTCAGTAACCTCTCGCATCTTAGTGTCTTTATCGCCTTGCTTTTGGTGAAATAAGAAAAAAAATTAGAAAAATCAGTTTGAACCAGTACACAACAATCTAAATCAGGAGAATTTTCTTATACTTGTGAGTAATAACTTCAGACACTTGTAAAATATGTTATCGTCAATATACAGTAAAAATAAATAAAAAATATAAGCATATACATTCTACATTATCCATATATGCTTGCCAAGATAGATTTGTCTCTTGCATCAATATAGATATGAGGGAGTAATGAAAAGACCTTAGCCTAATCTAATTCTTGAAATCTGATCAAAACATTTTTTGGAAGCACTCCTTGGTCAGGCTAAGAACTTTTCAGAATTCTCATATATAAAAGGTGTGTGTGTATATATATATATATTCATATATACATATATATATATATATATATATATATATATATATATATATATATATATTGTTGTGGCCTGTTTAGGGGCCAGAAAGAAAGACATGGAAGACGAAGGCAAGTTGAAAAAGTATATTGAAGATATATACAAAACAATAGTGTTAGTAATAAGTAGATTAGCACTGCATCTACTACTCCACTCCACTTCACACTCTGCGCTCCCGTCCGACTCTGACAGTTTGTATTTATGACAGAAGGAAGAGTTCATTATACTGTAAGAGGGTTTACCACAACATATATATATATATATATATATATATATATATATATATATATATTTGAAAACGCAGGAAAGCATTCTTCTTAAAGAATCCTTTTCAACCAATACTTCGTCAGAAGACTATGTTGGTAAATATAAAATTGACAGAATAACAATTCACACTGCGAGAAAAGAAAAATATAAGCAGGAGAAAAAAACGACCATGACTAAAATACAAATTTATTAATAAAAACGAAGAGGAAGAAAAAATATATACTGGCAAAAGAGAACAATGTAAAGGGCTCCAAGGGAGCATCAAATGGAAAATTTCACTCAGAAAAGGCCAAAAGAAGGAACAAAATGCACACACATACACAAACACACACAGACACACACATATATGTCCTTAGCCAATGTACAAAAACCTAATAAGATTTTCTGAAATTTCAGGCAGGTAGAGGAATATAAATAAATATACTGTTTAATAACTAAACTCAAATATGAGTATCCACTAATGATAACATTTAAAATATAAAATAATTCCATTAATTCCTGTTTATTTTAAATATAAAATATAAATCCCATCTATTTTAAATACAATTTAAAAAAAAACAGTAATACTTGAATAATATATGGATTGCAACAGCATTGTGTTAAGCATATATTTTTATTGAAATTAAAACTATGTAACAGTCAGTCTTTACTCAGCACCTGAAGATTGCATTGTGCATGAAACTCTGAGTCATATCACTGGTGAGGAATAATATGTATATGCATTAATATATACTTATTACATGGAGCACTATTTTATTAATACCAGCAATCAATGTGACATATATATATATATATATATATATATATATATATATATAGCTCTTCATAAGAACTGAGCACTTTGACTGCTGGTCTAGCATTTATATACAACATGTATATAATACGTTAAAAAATTCCCTTTCTCTGCTGTGCACTGATAGCTTAGGGGTAGGAGCCAAATCGGTTGTGTTTTTGATCCCAGCTTGAAGCAATTGGATGTCTATCACACTGATGAACTGTGATACAGTGAAACAGTCTGTTTTTTTGGATTATATATATATATATATATATATATATATATATATATATATATATATATAGATATATATAGATAGATAGATATACATACATTAACATATATTTATATATATTTACATATATTTAAATATATGCATCATATATATCCACACATATATTTTATATAAACATATTTTTACAAGAATGTAAACATGCTCATCACGTATGCTTAATCGTATGTGTAATGTAATTACACAGTTGTCGTATATGTGATGTAATTACACTGTTGTCAAAAGTAACATTTATATAAAATTGAAAATGTTTTCTAACAACCATATATCTCCATATGTGGAAGTGCATGGAATTTATATTTATTTACACATTAATATATACCTTTGTTTTGCAAACAACAATGTGTGTTATTAAAAAATGCATTTTACTAAACATACATAGGCATATACGTTTCTGTATGTAAGATACAAGGAGCAACTTCTCTCCTCTGTAAGTTTATTGATATGACACAGCAGTTGTTCTGTAGCTATAGAGTTGATTACATTTATTTTTCTAGCACAAAAAATTTAGAGACAAAGGTTTCATTAAGTAAACTAATATTTCCACATTTTTTTCTGCCATTTATCATTTATGTAGAAGAGAAGTTAATAAAGAACTCAATCATAAAATGGCTTTTGAGACGCCCTGTACTTGCAGACTGACTATTCGAGGATAGCTTTATATGCAGACGCTCGAAGAAATAGAAATCTCTGATGAACCCATCATGGCACAGATGTTCTAAAAGACTGTAATAGGAAAATGTAAAAAATTGAGTTCTTGACCTTGAGCAAGTTTTCTTACCCTCCCTCCATTTTTTTCTTGTAAATGAGAGGAGACAGCATTTCCCGACTTATATCCCTGAATGTTTGTGTGCAAAAATTAAATTCTCTTGTATAGACAAATGCAAGCAGGTGTGATAGTCATACATAGAAATAAATTCAAGCACAACTATGATCTAAAGAATGCCACACTTCTTCTTCCCTGTCTTTTAAAGGTTTATCCCTTGTTTTGACTTTAGGATTTGGTTTCCAGTTCCTTTACATTCTCTTTCATTCTCAGTAACCCCATGCATATTAGTGACATCACCTTGCTTGGGGTGAAATGATTAAAAAAAAAGTTAAAAAAAAGTAACTTACATAGATGGAAAATTCTAGAAAGTGTTGCTAGCAAATCTTACCAAAATATAAATCTGCACCATGGATTTTTAAAAATATATCCATTCCTGAAAGAATTACTCCCTTATCAAACCAACATGACTATAAAAATATTAAAGAATTCAAAGAAAACAGATTAATTTTTCTATTATTTAAGATATATAATGCATAAATTAATCCTGAACTAAAATAATATAAAGAATGTAATAATATTAAAATAATATTATAATAATATTATATAATGTATTATATCAAAATAATATTATAATATTAAAATAAAATAAATAATATTATTATAAGTAATAATCGCATTTTAAAAAATTCAGCAATGATATTTCCTTACAATTAATTCTTAGACATTAAATTACATCACTTAGTATCCTCCATAATCTATCTAGACTGATAATTGATGTATATGTATGTGCATTCTTAAATTAAAAAATTTTAAAAAACTAACAATATTTTTACTTTTGTGTATAAATACTTGTTGCATAATAAAATCCTTATTTTTGCCTTAATAAAGTCCATCAGAGAACAAAACATGTCAGATAACTTTTCTTTGTGTCTTTATTCATATATATATATATATATATATATATATATAAAGATATTTTTATGTTCATACATTCTTTTTATGGATACAAATATTTAAGTAAATGCTCTGTTTATAATAAACAGTATTAATAACATTCACCGGCCTGAATGTCCGAGAAATTAATACTGTTTATTATAAACAGACATTTATTAAATATTTGTATCTATAAAAAGAATGTATAAGCAAAATGTCTTAAAATAATTGTCAGACTTTGTTCATTTCATAATATATATATATATATATATATATATATATATATATATATATATATATTGAGTATGGATAAGAATCTGACAAAATGATAGGATAAAGATTCACTTTATTAAAGCTTTGTCAGTTTTTATCATTTTTTTATCATTTCTATCTTGACTGGTGACAAAGCTTTAATAAAGGGAAACATGTATGATTAAGATTTGTTTCCTATTTATTCATTATCCTATAATATATATATATATATATATATATATATATATATATATATATATATATATA
>CAHIKZ030005565.1:1892500-1945000 GCA_903632075.3 Acanthosepion pharaonis | reverse complement strand
TTATTCTTCTATTGTTCTTTTTTCTCACTAAAGACTTCTCCTTTTTATTTCATTCCCAGTAACTCCTTGTATCTTAGTGGCTTAGTGTCTTGCTTGGGATGAAATAATTCAAAAAAATATCACATCATCAAGTTTAGTAGAAGAAAAATGAAAAATTTAAGACAATGAATTCCAACATAAATGAGAAGCATGGTGGTGGCAGTGGAATAAACAGGGAGGGATTGTTTTACTTCAAATAATTAAAGTATGCATGGCTTAAGCCATATAGTAAGATATGTTGAACAAGAACTTACATCAAGTTTTTAAAAATGAACTGCAGTTGGATGATTTAGCATGACAAGAGTTCTAAATATACCACCACAGTGTTGGGATATCTACTAACAAAAGTGATGGAAAGAAAAAGACTCTAAATGAATACATTTTTGAATGTATGGATATTTTTTTATGTGGTGTTATAAGAATGTTTTATTTTCCAAACACTGCCAGCAAATTGTGGCTGTGTTCATAGTTGATGTTATTGAGTGTTAGCTTTTTCTTTTTTTTTTTATAATGTTTCCATTATTTTTAGCCATTTTTTCACATGTGGATAATGCTATTATATTTGTTTTTCAATATTTTTCTGTCCCTCCAACTTTCACCATCCACTTACTCAAGATTTTTAGGTCAGTTACTCATTGTTACCCTCTGTTCCTTTTATGCCCTGTGAGTGTCAAATTTCCAAAGCTGTCTTTCTTTACTATGAGTCTTTGAACTTTTAACAGCCTCAGATATAAAACATTGAAATATACACCTACATACATTAAACTGCTTTAATCTATACTGATATGCACGTTACTAAAATGTACCTATATTTTCTTACATTTACAAATGCGAACAATACATTTTGTTTCCCACCTGATGTTATTTCTACTATTACCCTCCGTTACTACCTACATGTGAACCTAACTTTCAGAATACAGGCATGCAATCAGCCTTTATAAATGATCTGTTCCTTTACGGCCCACCTTCCACCTTTGCAGTTGGTTGTCAGTAGCCCACACACATTACATCTCCCTGTATGTCTCCAGTTCATTGCTTGCCTGTCCCCATCGATTACACATTGTCCTCTTTCTCAATTGCCCATGCTAAACCTCTAACCCTTATAACTCCCAATCCTCCAATCTGACCTCCAACACTGAAACCACCTTTCTTATTTCCACTTCCAGCTTTTATAACCTTTCTACTTTCCCTCCCTCCATTTATTTATGTCACTGCCATAACTCTACACTGCCAATTCCTCAAACCTACCAATCATTGCATCAACTGCTATTTTTCTTTCTCTTCCGGTGTTTACTTTTACCTCTTCCTAACTGTCTTTCCCTTTATCAGTCTTTTTTCTTCTTTATTTAATTTATTTACTCTTTTTGTTCTTCCATTTCATTTTTCTCTTTACATCTGTCATTTTAACACCTTTTAACATGTAACGCTTTCTCTTTTTTTTGTTCTACACCTTTCTTATTTACCTTTTATTTATTCATTATTCTTTACCTTACTCCTATCTCTCACCCCACCCCAATTCATATTTACCATTTTCTTTCTTAATTTCATTCCGTTCCTTAAGTCGTTGTTTTCTGTCATTACAGATTTTTACTCTTTTGTTTGTTCCATTTCATTATTTACTTAATTTTCTAAATTTCTTCAGTTTTAACATTCCTTCTTTCTTTTATCTTCTTTTTTGTTCATCTTTCTCTATTTCATCATCCCTCTAATTTTCATTCATTCTTTCTTCTCGTTTTCTCCTTCAATATTTTCCTCCCCTTTTTCTTCTCCTTTTCTCCTCCATTATTTCCCTTCCGTTTTTCTTCTCCTTTTCTCCTTCAATATTTCCCTTCCTTTTTTCTTTTACTTTTCTCCTTCAATATATCCTTTCCTTTTTCTTCTCCTTTTCCCCTTCAATATTATCTCCTTTTTCCCTCTCCTATTCCTCTTCAATATTTCCCTCCTTTTTTCCCTTTCCTTTTCCCCTTCATTATTTCCTTTCCTTTTTTCTTCTCCTTTTCTCCTTCAATATTTCCTTCCCTTTTTCTTCTCCTTTTCCCTTTCAATATTTCCCTCCTTTTTTACCTCTCCTTTCCACCTTCAATTTTTTCCTCCCTTTCTTTCTGTTTTCTCATCAACAATTTCTTTCTACATTTATTATCTTGTCTTCACTTTCCCTTTTCTTTCTCAATGAAGCCAAACAAAAGAACAGTCTCCCAGGCTGTATTACAATGCACCAACCAACACATCCTCTTCTCAGCCTGCAACTTGAGAGGATTCACTCCTACAACCACCAACTCCATTGCCATTCACTCTCTGCCACACAGTTAATTACACAAATTCAAAAGGTAAATCACCCTTGCTCCAGTCTTACCCCAATGACAACCTCAAACCTGCCACACCCTCCAGAGTTGTTCCCTTTTCACTCAATATTCTTTGGCTGTTCGTCATTACTAGGATATGTTAGCACTCATCAGTAGTTGGGCTCCACCAATATTTACCCAACATAGGTTAATTATTGACTGCTTTCCTTCCAGTGTGTATATGTGCTTTTTGCACAAATATATACAGAAGTGTAGATTTCCATATACACACAAGAACAGTGATCACACAATAGCATATACAGACATTGCAGATCATTTAAGCTAGTGTGTTTATGTATATTTCTATGCATTTACAAATTCATAGTTATACATACACATTCCAACTCAAGTATGATTACATGTGTTTGTGTGGGTAGACACATATATATATATATATATATATATATATATATATATATATATATATATATATATATATATATACATATATATATATATAAAATTATTTATTTGAATCAACACCATCACTTGATAAGACACTAGAAAGGTTGAAACAAAATTGCTATTTTTGTAGTGATTTTATAACATATTTATGTTATAATTTTCAAATAAATAATTATATTTGCTCTACTCTGTATTGAGCACTCTTTTTAAGAAAAGTATTTCTTGATTATTGGAAGTTATTCAGTATACACCAATCCTATACTTTGATATATATATATATATATATATATATATATATATATATATATATATATATATATATAAAAACATTTAAACCATAGCAAGGCAACAAGATGCCAGTAAGACAGAAGATAACGATTAACATTACACTTAAATTTGTTAAGATCAAATTTGACTGGAAAGGCCAGCAAAGACTCCCACAAGTGAGAATTAAAAGAGAAGAAGCTGTTAGCATAAAACTCATGGTTACATCTAATCATTTCACCTATAAAATGACAAGATCTTGTCACCAATCTAGTACTGTGCTTAAATTCATAAAGTCTAGGTACCATAGAAGAAAGTCATATTTATTATGTAAAGATACAAAAATCTGGCACAGGGCCAAAAGTGGGGTGAGAGAAGGTTGGTTTTCTTCTGTCTTATAATTAAACCTAGCTAGCCACAATTACTGACCCAAACATACCACAGTATTCCTTATGCCAAAACAACACATTCTTATTTATGATTCTTTCTACAGTCACCATAATACTTCAAAGTTTCTATAAGGTTATAACTAGTCCCCATATGTACAATTTTTATTGAGGGGAAGGGATAAAAAAGAAAAAAAGAAAAAGAAAAAAACAATTTTAAAAAATCTATCCCAATGTTTATTTACAATGTATTTTAATATGTATTTACAAGTAACTAAATAAAATAGTACCATAGAGGAAAGTCCATTAAAACAGTTACCATATAAGTATTTATAGAAAAGGCAGAGGGAAGCTACAAGTTACAGTGGTGGGAAAGGACTGAAACCAAGATGCCAGATCAAGGCCAATGACACTGCAGATTCTTTTTTGGATTTTATCAAGGATATCTAAATATATAGCAGGTGCATCAGACCAGAAATTCCTCAAATCTTTGAGTAGTATCTTCTATATATATTCATCATTTATTGACCCTGCCCCTTCAGGGCGTGAGTGAGCATAGCCCTCCATAACTAAATATATAGCAGAAGCACCAGACCATATATATATATATATATATATATATATATATATATATATATATATATATATATATATATATATATATATATATATATATATATATATATATATATAGTAGACCTTTTCAAATATATATAAGTATGTAAATCTTTCTTTTAGGCTTTTTTAGTTTTCTGCATGATAATTACTAATATACATCAAAAGACAGAAGCAATCAAAAAAGAGTGTTTTGCATAAGTTAACTACAGTCTGAAGTTATTGTGCAAATCAAATAAACCTCAGTAACTCAAAAATTTTTGAACCAATATTTGTCAAATTTAAACTCATCCATTTCCACCATTAGTAAACTATTTAACTAAATTTTCTACCATTTTTAATGGCTAGTTTTTGAGATATTTGGAATTTATAAAAATGAACTGACTGAAGTTAACATGCAGATTAATCTAATATTAGCTTAAGACCTCTGAAATCTAATAAAAAATATTTTTTCTTTTTGTTCAAAGTATATGTTGAAACATGGGTTAATGGAAAGATCTAACAACTGCTGAGAAATAGAAAATAAGTTATTGAGTGAGGGAATTTTTACATTGGAGATATCAAAGCAGCTTTGAAGAGATCATCAAATGAAAGAATGCTGTTGAAAATATAAGTTAAGAACTCAAAGCAAATAAAAAGCTTTAAGAACTTGCTTTCTCGAGATGAATGTAAACTAATACAAATTATGATAAAACAACCACTTTTGACCAGCGTACAAATATTTGAAAAGGCTTGAATTGAGGGAGTCAAGGACAAAAGGCAAACTTCTCTCACTGAAGCAAATATTTTAAAGCATCAAAATTGGGCCAAGAAATACACAAAAATTGACTTTTCTAAAGTAATTTTCATGGGGTGACATTAGATGGACCTGATGGATGGTCTAAAGGATGGATTTTATCCAACTCAGATGTGCCTGTGGTTAAAAGAAGACAAGGAGTTGGTAGTATTATGATATGGGCTGGAATTGTCAACCAAACCATTATTTGATCATTCAAATTCAATGAAGCAGTTAAACTGGACATTGTTAACTACTGAGATTTTATAAACAAGAATTTCTTTGCATGGTACAAGTCTTAGTCTTGCAACTTCAAAGTGAAGTATGTATTTATGCACAACAATGCTCTTTCTTATGTATCTAAGTTTACCCATGAATTATTTGAGCATAAAAGATTTATAGGGAGAAAATAATGGAATGGCCACTATAAAGTCCTGATCTGAATCTGATCGCAGATCAATGGTCAATTGTGAAGGTGAAATTATATAAAGGTGGCAAACAATGTAACAGCAAAGCAGACCAATAGTAAGCAATTAAAACTATCATGTTGGAAATTGATCCTGCTGAAGTAAAAAAAATTAACAAGATCAACAGATAATAGATTATTGGATGTTATTGAGAAGAAGGGTCACTATATTAAAATCTAAAAGATTCAAAAACTTATTATATGTGTTTGTTATTTGTTCTATTATAGGTGTTGATCAATTTTTAAGGATTTTATTACCTTTTAATTGAAGTAAAATGTGATTATTTGGTTTTGCCTAATAACTTCAGACAGTAGTTTTTTTAGAATACATCAAATAACTTCAATAAAACATATTGGTACTACCTAAAATTTTAACTCAGTCTTTGTTTTGACATCTAAATTGAATTTGTTTGAATTTGACATTTTTTTCAAACCAAGTTTGAATTATTGAAGTTTGTATGATTTCCTTAATAACTTCAGACAGGGTTTAGAAAGTACTCAGAAAGTGGATATTTCCATCAACACCTTTGTCAGTAACCGTCCTGGATATGACGATAAACTACATCCACGTCATGGGTAAGATGATAAACTATGTCCAGCAGCAAGGCCTCTGATCAGGAGGTTTTGAAGAGCATGGAACCACCTCTTAATTGCTGATATTTCCAAGTCCACCCTGACCCAGGATGGAAACACCTGTTAGAGTCCCAGCTATGGGCGAATAGTAAACTCCAAAACTGGGGTAAAAACTCTATGAAAGTGTAAAAAGAGGTCTTAATACCAGAAATACTTTAAAAAATTGTTACCAGCAATAAATTTTTGAAGAAAAAAAAACCTATTACCAGCAATACAATTTTGAAAAAAAAATATTACCAACAATGTTTTTAAAAAATAAATATTACCAGCAATACATTTTTGAAGGAAAAATATTACCAGAAATAGATTTTCGGACTATTGTTCTCATCTTCGTCGCCATATTTATTACGTTTCAGCTGTTGTACGCTCCTGCCTTCTTCAGGTGGTTGGAATGTTGAACTGAACCCCTTATTTCGCTCACTGGGGTAGACTGTTCTAGTTCCACATTCCAACCACCTGAAGAAGACCGGAGCATACAACAGCTGAAACATAATAGATATGGTGATAAAGATGAGGACAATAGTCCGAATAATGTAAATAATGTAAATAATACCTCATCTCAGAAATATAGACAGATATATTAAAATATTACCAGCAATAAAAATTTTGTCCGCATTAAATAACCAATTGAGGTTGATATGCTGTAAAACAAAACAAACAATCTAAACCTTTGTTAGTAAAACTGAATGAATCAGTTACATGTTACAGACTGTTCTTTAACAGTAGCTTGTAATAACAACAAGAAAGTCATACTTGCTTTTCTAGCAAGTATTGAGAATTACATTCTCAATACTTGCTAGAAATTCTTGATGTAATTTTCAATACTTGCTAGAAAAATTTCTTGATAATTTTTTTTTAATAAATATTAGGTTGTCACACATGGTCCAGTCATCTAATGAAGTAACCGCCTTAGTATATAAAAAAAATCTTGACTTATTCTGACTCTTACTTTCCAGATAATTTTTCTTTCAATATATTCTTATAAGCCCAATGAAACAATGTCGAGTAATCTTATGGCATGGCTACAAATTTGAAGAAAAAAACAACATTTTGCATGGTTTTTGAGGTGAAAACCTGTGACAATAAATTTAATTTATGATGCCCACTTATCGTCAGAGATTCAAAGACATTTTTTTCCTAACAATGTTTTTGTCTTTATTATCAAACTGAAGAAGCCAAAGAGAATATACATTTTCTCAGGTGGCAAAATGTGGATTTGATGAAAAAAAAATTTCCACTTTGTCTCATCATCTTCAATTTTGTTTCTGATATTATACATCCTATAAATGCACATTTACTTATATTTAAGTGCCTTTGGGAAAAGTATGAATCCGCATCTTCTCCCTCTAGCTATAAGTTAATTAGTAGGACTTATTAGTATGATTAAATCATGATTATCTCCAAAACATCCTTAGAATCTAAAATATTTTATGGCTGTAAATAACCAGCAAAAGGTTGATAAACCATAAAAACAAATCAATGAGTCAATCAAAGTATCAGTTAAGGAGAGTGAGACTGGACTAAAAATAATGAATTATTTCTTTTGTGTTTTTTTATATGCATATCAAGTATTTCATACACACTTCAAGACATACTGTTTCCTGTGGTCAGTTTAGCCATATTTTCCCAATATACAATTTATTCAGAAATTGGGAAAATACAATAAAAAATTTAAAAGGACTGAGAATGTTGGTTGTATTTAATGAAACTTATTCAGATGAATACTTGTGGCTTAAATATGCCTAAAATCTACCCTATGTAAAAATAATGTTTATGAATTCTTATGTTTTGGGGGAGATTATATCTCCAACACTAACAGTCAACATGAAACATGAAATTCATAGATTGGCCACACATACAGCATACATTCTCTTAACTTGCCATTTGTCAAAATTTAGTGTAATTCATGCATATATCAATCAAAATTTAACAAATAAACAAAATAACATTAACATAAGACAAATTTTAGTAGATAGCACCAAAATATTATATAGGATACAGTGCAAAGAAAAACTCAAAATTCTGGAGGCTGTTGTAATAAAAGAAAAGCAGCCATCATTAAATAAGGTATCTCTCTCTCTCCATAGGTGATTGTATATTGAAGTGTGTTTTAAAAAAATATATATAAAAATTCCAGTTTGCCTGTTTTAATGACAACACCTTGAGTGACTTGAAATTGGTTCCAGCAAATATGAGAATGTTGGAATTAAACAAAAACAGTTGCATAAATATACAAAAAAAAAACACAGTCTTTGAAAACAAATGTATCAGCATTCAAAAGTGCTTTGGAAAAAAAATAATATAAAATAAATATGAACTTTGGCAAATTTACCAATAACATAATCAACTAATTTGAAAAATTTAATAAAAAAAATAGATAGGCAGAACTTGTTAATATTATGCAACAAAACATGTTTGAAAGAATTATTGCTTCTGAAGCACACCTTATTTATACACATAGACACACACATATACACATACACACAAACATACACACACACACACATATATATATATATATATATATATATATATATATATATATATATAAACATACACACGTATACACACACACACACATATATATAAGCTTCGCACTTCTAAGCTGTCAATGTCAATATAGATCTTCTTGTTGGTTGAAATAGCTATTCGAATGAGTAAATTTGGATTTATATTCTATGTAATATATATATATATATATATATATATATATATAATATATATATATATGAATAATACCAATTGATAATTCCAAGGAGGACATTAATCCAAAGAGAGCTCAATATAAGTAAAAAAGCAATATAATAATAATAATAATAATAATAATATTTCTTGACTTATTATATATATATATATGTGTGTGTGTGGGTGTGTGTGTGTGTCTAGTTTTATATCCAGTTTTTAGAATGGTAATAAAGTAATAAGGAAGAAAGAAGATTGATAAGGGGAAAGAAAGATGTGCAACAAGTAAACACAGGACTAAAAAGAGAAAAGAGTAAATATAGAAGTTGATGTAATTGTTTAAACTATTTCTTCTGGATTGCATCACGAAATATACTTTACAGCCTCAAATAAAAATTATGATGAAAAATATCAAAATTGGATATCAGGCTTAAATGTCTAGACCATTTTGTAATTCCTGAGACAAGCAAAAATATTGGTTTGTGGGAAACAACTGTTGAATTAAATATTCTTTGGATAACAATGAGTTTATTTTGTGAATATACCTATAGAAACTGTTTTTTTTTTTTACTTATACAAGGTTTTATTTACCTTTTATGCCTGTAGAGATAGATGAAAATGCAGAATATACATTGAAAGCAGGTTTGTTTGTCTTTTTAAGTAAATTAATCAATATATTGACATTTCCAATCCCTATTTTATCAATTACCCCTTGCTAAGTTATTTTGATCAATAAGTATATAAAGCATTCCTTTCATATATGAACATGTACTACTCTATTCATATTATTGTATTAGCCACTACTGGCTGATTTAAATTTCTCACAGAGGAAGGTTTGTGTTTTTAATTTTTTTTTTACATTATATCAATAATCACAGTTGAAGCAGGCTTACAGCCACATCATATTGAAACACCAGTTCCTGTACAATCACTGAAGTTAAGCAACATTGAGACTGGTCAGTACCTAGATGAGTGACTATTTGGAAATACCAGGTGCTGTAAGCTTGGATGTGCAGGTGGTGTAATGATAATGGCTTGGTATTGTTAATTGGAGAGACAAGTTTCAATTCCTGTTAGGTTCATAACATTCACGTATGTGCAAATATCCTTGAGAAAGGTATGAATCTGTGGAATCTTCCACGTCAGCCAGTCACCTCTACGTGGGTAAATTAAACTATTCCCTGTAGGTGAATATATGACAAGCATTCATTGGTTAATCTACTTCAAACTAGCTTGCTGATTGGTCAGTTCCGACCAATCAAACTGCCTGCACGCAACAAATCTGTTTTCCCGCGTTCTCCATCCAAGCCGGTCATGTGATACCTGATCATATATAAACAAAAACACGTGTAAACTCTCTCTCTCTCTCTCTCTCATGTCTCATTCCTTGCTGCCAAATGTAATCTTCATGAATTCCCGTCTTAACCTTTGCGGTCAGATGTTAAAGACCATTATCAACATTTATGCAAGTACGAACTCTGAAATCTCTTCTGAACTTTTACCAACTTGTACAATACACAATTCCAAACATGCAACAACTCATTCTTCTACAGTTTAATAATCAACTTCTTCTTTATGAGCTTAGGTAAAAATATTTCCAAGTCTAAGAGACACAATTCTGTCTAACCTTTCAGTTCACATGCATGTATATCAAATGCTTAATAAATTCAATTGTTACGTTTTGAAACAATACGTCATGATTTGTTTCTAATATTTTTCTTTAATTGTTGTGGATGAATGTTATTAGAACACCAACACTAAAAATCCTTCTGATCACTCAAAATACATTTGCCAGTCTGCAACAAATCCACCTCTGAACAAGACTTGTATCACTAAACCATTATTAGCTCAAAAAAAATTCTCAAAATCTAAAAATAGGTTGATAAGCTGGAAAAAACAAATCAATATATCAAATACTTATTAGTTACACAGACATGTCTTTTAGATTTATTTACATTCTCTGTAATATGAATGTATAGGAACTACCATGACCACAAAATGAAGGATCAGTTTATATATTGATTGTAATATAGAAGTGATCCCCCACCTTATATCCATATTATAGTTTCTTGTTTATCAAATTCTGATTAGGTATGAATCCACCTCTTTCTCACCCTACTGCTATGGGTTAATTAGTAAGACTTGTATCATTAACCCATCATTATTCTTAAAATGTAAAAATATTTTCTGGCTTTAAATAGCCTAGGTTGATAAGCCATAGGAAACAAATCAAATAATTGAAGCAGTCTGAACAATATATGATGAGGTGCTGAAAAGTTCTTGGCCTAAACCACTTCCAAAATCTGACCATATGTCCAAAGATCAGATTTTTATTTGGAAGGATCTCTTAGTTAAGTCAAGAAATTTTCAGCACCCACATCAGGGCCATATATTGAGCCAATCATAATTAGTTCAAAATAGATACAGAGAGACAGAGAGAGAGGAGAGAAATTTATAAATATAATATATTTGTACTATTCTTAGTTTATAAAGCTTTCTAAGAGAAAGAAAACACTGATTTCAAACCTCTGCTGCTTTGTGGCCTTACCCAATCACAGGAAAGGTTGTGGTGTGGATTTGATCAGGGGAACACTCTGCCCTGGTGACTGACTACAATCAAAGCCCTCCCGCCAGTGATGCCATATCATCACCCCACTGGATACATACATAGCTTTGTCTACCCTATTGTGCTAGAAGGATGTTGACCCTACAAGAAGTTCAGTTTTGTAAAAGTCCCCTTGGGAAAGGCATGATTCCATGGTGCATCTAAAGTTTTCTATACAGCCTTTGTAAGTCAGATACTTTCTGGAATAATCATCTTATGCCAGATGAGACCAAATTATTCAGCCTTAATTCCCATCATTGTATTTGGACAAAGAATTCAAGTAAGAGATCACCATCCTAACTGTCAAGCATGGGGATGGCAATCTAATGGTAGGGTGCTGTTTTTCATTACATGGTACTGGGTGCCTAGATGATACCTACAATTCAACAAAAATTGAATTGAGCCATGTATCAAGATATATTGAAATAGAAATTCCTTACACCAGTTTTAAAAATGAAGTACAATGTGATGTTTCAGTAAAACTTCTTCTTCTATAGGTGATCATGGCTCTCCACAATTTCCTGTCCTTTGTAGCTCTTAGTAAATTTTGTCTTTTTGCTATCTCTCCTAATCACTGTTCTGCCAACCATTTACACAAGTTCATTCTCTTTTTCTTTCTTTGTGCCATGTCCTTTCATGATGTGGGCAACCATGGCTCTCCACAATTTCCTGTCATCTGTAACTCTTAGTAAATTTTGTCTTTTTGCTATCTCTCCTAATCCCTGTTCTGCCAACCATTTACACAATCTAACCAGGTTGGTTATTTGCTGCTTTCCTCTGTCCCTATTGCTTTCAATATGCCCTGTGAGTGTCAAATTTTCCCAGTTTTCTTCCCTCATTATTTGCCCTAGGAATTTCAACTATCTCTTCCTGATAAATTTAAGTGTCCTTTTTGATTGCATTTTCTTTAAAACTTTATCATTGCTCGTATCTTCTCCATGTACATATATGTCTTTTTAGCATGATAATGATCCTAAATATACTGTCCTATGCAATGAAACAATGGTTTGAAAATATGAAAAACAACCTACTGAAGTAGTCCAGTCAGTTTCCTAATCTGAACTCATTGTCTGAAAATTTGTATCTATGCTCATCAGGTAACTTGAAAAAACTGAACAAAATTTATCATGAAGAGTAGTTCAAAATAGCAGTATAAGAATCTTTGGAACTAACAGGTATATATATTTTTTAAATCCTTTTACCCCAAGCTAGGTAATAATGCCACTAAGATGCAAGGGGTTACTGAGTGTGAGAGAATATAAAAAAGAAAACATTATTAAGGAGAGAGAACATGAATTAAAAAAGAAGAAAATGATTGACATTGCATTTAAATCTTTGAAGATCAGACTTTACTGGAAAGCAAGAAGCCACAAGCGAGAAGTGCCAGAGAAGAAACTGTTGGCATAGAATTTATGGTTACATCTCATTATTTCAACTGTGAAATGAAAAGACCTTACCACCAGTCTATTATAGTAAAACACCCAAGTTCATAAAGTCTAGGTACCAAAAAGGAAAGGTCATCAGAATGATTACAATGAAAACATTTATTGAAAATATTTATAGAAAAGGCTCAAGGAAACTACATTATAGCAGTGGTAAAGTGATTGAAGATTAGAAGCAACTGGAGGTTGTCAATTTAAACAAAAGCTATTCCACAAAATATTTGGCTCTGTTTGATTCAGATTTGTATATAGTACTGAATACATTTTTTGTTTCATATTTTAAAAATATATCTTTCTAATTTTATATAAGTGAATTTGTGGAAAGTTTTGTTCGTGGATACTATTGTAAATATGAAACATTTCTCTGGTCTAACTTTGAAATAAATCTTTCTATATGTATAATTAAATAAAACACTAAACAGGTTTTGTGATTCTATTGAATACTTATTACCCCCGCTGTAAACAGACAGTTGCAGTATTTTTTTCTTGAATATCTTGATTGAATACAAGAGGCAGAGCTGCAGTTTAAGACTGTCAGATTCAAATTGGATCTGAGCTAAAGAAGTATATGCCTATGAACAGGAGGCAGGCAAGAGATGATGTATTGAGGAACACATTGGATTATCATTGTGGTCCTGCAGGGTGAATTTGTACAGAAATTCAATAAAATAAAGGAAAGAGAATTCTTTCTAAGAAAGGAATACATTTTGAAGTCTATATATTTTGCTTGAAGGCATTCCTCAAATACAATAAATGAAGTGATCTCTTTTCTCAAAATTTTAATACAATGAATCATCAATTCTATAAGGGAAATTCTGATCCTTTTGATCTTGACAATGGAAAGATAATTTGACTGACAATTTGTTTACTTCTCTCATAAGAAGCAAGGTTATGATTAAAAATATTTTTTATGCAAGGTGATTGACACATAGCGCGCACACACACACACACACACATATATATATATATATATATATATATATATATATATATATATATATATAAATGTTCAGATAAAGTATATATGTAAAAGGACAATGTGAAAAAAAAGACAACCATTTTCTCCTGCCTTGAGAGTAGTTCAACTAAGTCAAAATGACAGCCAATGTCCAAAACAACTTCACATTCGTTGTTAACTGGGGCAAAAGATGGCTTGTTAATTTTAACACCTCCAAAACTAAACTTCTCTCCATTAATCATATGAGAGAACCCTCTCTACCTTCCATCAGCATGGCTGATACTAACCTCCAGGAGAGTGATTCGTTGCACCTTCCAAGGCTTATGTTCTCAACTGACATGAATTGGAAAGACTACATTGAATCTATTGTTAGGTCAGCTGCTAGGAAAGTCAGTTCACTGTGTTGTGTGAGACAATTTTTCTCTCTAGAATCTATCTTACATATCTATAAGTCTACTATTCATCCATGCTTAGAATACAGCTGCCACCTATGGTCTGGTGCCCCTGCTAATTACCTTGAGTTCCTTGATAAGATCCAAAGAAAAATCAGCAATATTATTGGTCCTGATCTGGTGGCTCAGCTTCATTTACTTACCAACTACTGTAAAGTTGCCTCTCACTGTCTTTTCTATAAATACTTTCATGGTAATTGTCGAATGAGCTCTTCACTCGGGTACTCACACTTTATGAATTTAAGCACATTACTAGATTGGGATTGAGATATCATCAATTTACCGTTCTACAAGTTCTACGCTAACAGTTTCTTTTCTTGCACTTTTTGCTTCGGAACTCCTTTTGGGCTCCATGCTTTCCAGCCGACTTTAATCTTCAAAAATTTAAATGCAATATCAGTTGCTATCTTCTGCACTCCTGATTACTCTTTTCTCTTTTCATTCATCATTAATGTTTTTGTTTCTAATTTTCCCACACTCTGTAACCTTTTGTGTTTTAGTGGCTTTACTACCTTGCATGAAGTGATACTGACTAAAAAAAAATGCCAATCCAAAATAATTCTAATACTAATTTACATATATGTACATACATAAAAAAAAAAAAAAAAATCATAAATTCACCAGCCAAGGCATGTCTGAGTCTTGAATTTTTATTGCATTTTTCTAATTTCTGAACAAGATGTTGCGCATCAGGATCAAAATTGTGGAAAAACTGTTCAAAGTCCATGTTCTGTTTTTCATCTAAGTCATTATCAAGAACTGGGTGCTGTTGCTGTGTTAGACCACATCCTGAATTAATCTAAAGTGACATCATGTGTAACAGTTACATGAAGCTAGAATGTGGACATTATATATATTTCTTTAAATCAAATTATATATATATATATATATATATATATATATATATAAAGGGAAGAGGTTATAGTAGTTCCGAGAGAAAAATGTGAATATTAAAAAGAAGAGAGAAACTACAAACATTTTTGGTTGTAATGTGGATTTCATCAGGCAAAGAGTGGAGATTTTCAAATATTATTAAAAGGAATTAATTTTTATTATGTTGTTTGATGTTAAATATTCTCAATATTAGAGATTCTCTTTTTTGTATGTTAGTGACACAAATGTCTTCCTTGAACTGGCAGTGAAAAAGTTGTACATGAAGGGTAATAAAACAAATAAAATTGGTCCGAGAGAGGTTATGATATCATTTGCATGTGGGGTTATGATATATATATATATAAATGCAAATATAAATGGATATAAATCCGACAGAATGAAGAAAATATCTGGAAAAACAAAACAAAAATCCTTAAAATGCGATTATTCATATTAAAACAACATAATCGCATTTTAAGGATTTTTGTTTTGTTTTTCCAGATATTTTCTTCATATATATATATATATATATATATATATATATCACTTCAAAATTTATTTTTATTGGATACTCATATATGAGTAAATTCTCCATTTATTTATTAAACAATATGTTTATTTATTTATGACTACCAGCCTGAATATTCAATATACTGAAATCACATGGTGTCTACTCAAACTTGGAGTAGCAGGAAATAATATTGAATAAAAAAAAAACATTCCTCAGAAATATATATAAATATTAAAAATTGCACAATGAGGGTTGGTGGTAATAAAAATACTCAGTGTAAAATAACAGAGGTAAAATTTGTACTATTAAATAATAAATATACATTTTTTCTCACCTTTTAAAAAACAATATATATATATATATATATATATATATATATATATATATATATATATATATATATATATATATATATATATATATATATATATATATATATATATATCTACTTGTTTGAATGTTTGAGAAATTTTAAAAAAAGATTATGCAGACTGACAGGATTCAAACCTGTGTCCCCTTGGGCAGAGGCAGCTACTATTAGACCCAGCACATTCTAACCAACTAAGCTACAGAGATCAGGCCCAGTTGAATTATGCCCTAATTGAGCTGTAAACATTTCTTTAATAAGATTTTATAAGTGATAAATAACCTGTTAGATTAATGATATATATATATATATATATATATATATATATATATATATATATATATATATATATATATATAGAGAGAGAGAGAGAGAGAGAGAGAGAGTGAGAGAGTGAGAGATAGAGTGAGTGAGAGAGAGAGTGAGAGTTCTGTTATTTATTAAAACTTACAAAAAATAACATTTGAAAATATCAGTAAAACAACAGTAACACTGGTTTTCTTTACAAGCATAAAGAGAAAAATATTTTTTTTATTTACAAATGTTCTTTTGTTTTTTATAAACAGAAGTACTATTTTTATAAGAAAAATAAATATAAATGTTTATAATGGTCGATAATGAATATCCAGTTGACCTGTTAAAATAATTTTCAGCTGCCTTTCATCTCAATATATATGTATTCAGCTGCCTCTTCATCTTTCTCCCTCCCCCCTCTCTATTTATATATATATATATATATATATATTCAAACATATATTGTTAAATATAACAGACAATGAATGTTTATTATGCTTGATCATGAATGATTCCAAGATTCATATAGGGGCATTAGTTTCAGGAAAAAATAACAACAAACGCTGTCCAAGATTTTTTTTTTTTTTAAGCATTACGCCCCAAGCAAGGCGTGAAGCCACTAGGATGCAGGGGGTTGTGGAAGATTTGGGGCGAGAGCAGATAGGAGTGATAGGAGAAAGGATGAGGAGAAGGATAGTGGGTAGCTCAAGGTAATTGGAGATGTCGATGGACATTACATTTGAATAGTTGGAGATTATAGCTTTCAGGGAAACAGTAATTGGGGAGGGTGTTCCACTGGCGAGAGGTGCGAGGTATGAAGCTATTGGAGTAGAAGAGACGGCTACATTTGAAAGTTTCTACGGTGTAAGGGTGGGAGCGGGATGCCAGCCTCGTAGGGTGCTTGAATTCATGGAGTCTGGGAACCAGTGAAAGATTACATATCCGTCTCTGGATCTTGTCAAGAACTCCGAGGTAAGCAGAAGGTGCTCCAGCCCATATATGGCAGCAATACTCCATGCAAAGGCGAATGGTTGTTTTGTATATTTGAAGTATCGATTCAGGGGAGAAAAATTTCCTGGCGCGGCACAGAGAGCCAACTTTCCTCGCGGTGGAAGAAGCAATTGACTCGATGTATTTTTTCCATCTCAGGTCAGCAGTCAGCGTGAGACCGAGCAGACGCAGGGAGTTGCTCTCAGGAAGTTGACTATCAGACATTTTAATGGGGGGCAGGGAAGGATCTCTATGGTGGTTAATGGAGAGTAATTTAGTTTTTGTGGCGTTAAAGTTGACCAGCCAATTCTTGCCCCAGTTAACAACCGATTGGAGGTCCATTTCAAGACGCACGGCCAGGTTAGTTTTGTCACCGACACTAGATTTGTTTTTGAGGCAGGAGTAAATTGTAGTGTCGTCTGCATAGATGCCAACTTGGGAATCTATAGCATCAGGAAGGTCATTGATGAAAATAAGGAAAAGAGTGGGGCCAAGGATGGCGCCTTGGGGAACACCTGCGTTCGTGGGATAGGAACTGGAGGAGAATCCGTTGAGAAAGACCTTTAATCCTCGGTTTGACAGGAATGATTGTATTAGATCAAACAGATGACCAGTAACACCATACCCCTGGAGCTTACGAAGAAGGCCGGCATGCCAAACCCTATCGAATGCTTTGGAGATGTCGAGGGCCACGGCACGAGCCTCACCAGGCTTGGTAGACGGTTTCAGTGATGGCCGTAAGCACATCAGCTGTAGATCGGGTGTAGCGGAAACCATATTGCTTGTCTGAGAGCAGATTATGGGATGTAAGGTGATTAACCACTTTGGCATTGATTAGGGCTTCGAAGAGGGGTAGGAGACTAATAGGATGGTAATTAGAGAGGTCAAAGGGGTCTCCAGAGTTCTTAAACACAGGAACAATGGATGAGGACTTCCAGCAGTCAGGAAAACAGGATTCCTTGAGGCAGTAATTATACAATTTAGAGAGGGCGGGTGCTAGCTCAGGCGCACATTTCTTCAGGACAATGGCTGGTATACCATCTCCACCACTAGCCTTGTGGGGGTCTAAGTTGGAGATAATGCCCAGTACCAATGATGGGGTTATGTGTAAGCCGCTCAGTAAGGCCTCAGTTCTAGGAGGGAAGTCTGGTATGGGTACACCGGTGAAGTCGAGCGTTGAATTAAATGAGAATTTCCGAGCAAAGCATTCAGCCTTGTCGGTAGAGGAGGTCAAGACCTCAAACTGGTTGAATAAAGGAGGTATAGAGGGTTTTCTATTGTTCAGGACACTCTTGATATTTTTTTATTATGCTGGTTCTCAAGCTAAGCTTTCAGCTCACATGATCCATCATCAGAGTGATTATATGGACATTACAACATATAACCACCCTGATAATGGCTAATGTGAGCCAAAAGCTTAGCTCAAGAACCAGCATAATAAAAAATATCCAAATGTTGGACAGTTTTTGTCTATTTTCTCCCAAACCTAACGCCACTATAAAAAGCTTAGAATGGTTCATGATCAAACATAATAGACATTCACTGTCTGTTATATTTAACAATCTATGTTTGAATAATGATCTACTGCCCAATACACTAAATATAATAATAATCGTCTCTCCCGTCGAGATTCGACGTATGAGGGTCAAGCAGATCAGTTTCCAGGAAACCGACAGCCCGACACCAGCACATGAGATTTGATTATAGTGGTGAAGGCCTTGTGCAGGACCATCCACGCTTTTTGAAGGGACGAATACAGAGACCTGGTGCACCGAATGCCACAAGGTTCCCAAACGACCCTTCGCAGGTTTTGAATAAAGTCCATCATATAGAAATCCCAACAAGGTTTTTAAATTCTGACAATTGGAAATGCTCATGAAAATAGATTTGTTTAAAAATAGATTTGATAATACATTTCAGGCTTCATCATATATAAAGACAAAAGGGAAACTAGTCTTAGGAGACATATTTTGTCCTCTGATAGACTTTATTTGCCTTGATGAAGTCTCTCATTTAGAAATCCTGACAAGTTTTTTAAATTTTGACAATATATATATATATATATATATATATATATATATATATATATATACTAAGAATAAATAAATATACATTTGTTCCTCATCTTCTGATGCAAAAATGAGATTCAATTGTCATGTGCAAATTAAAAACCTGTAAAAATTGTAATATGTCAATATTTATAAACTTATGGTAAGACACTGAAGCAGCCCATTTAATTATAAGAAAAATAAATGAATTGCTAAAAAAATGAATTAGTTCCAAAACATAAATTCTCTGCATGTTATTTATATTTGATATATATATATATATATATATATATATATATATATTGACAATTGGAAATGTTCATGAAAATAGATTTATTTAAAAACTGATTTGATAATGCATTTATATTAAAAGAAATATTAACGACTTTTTTTAAAAGTCACTCATTTTCTTTCTTCTTTAATCACGTAAAACACCAGCTTAGGGGAAAAGTACTAAGATTCATTATTTAAGCATTCACACAAATACATGTGCACACATTTTATTCTTTTGTTTTCAGATCTGATGAAGCCTGAAATGTATTATCAAATCTATTTTTAAACAAATCTATTTTCATGAGCATTTCCAATTGTCAGAATTTAAAAACCTTGTCGGGATTTCTATATGATGGACTTTATCAAAGCAAATAAACTCCATCAGAGGAGAAAATATGTCTCTTAAGATTAGCTTCCCTTTTGTCTTTATTTATATTGTTCTTTTACACATATATTTTTAGTTGTAATTTTATGCACACACCCACACACACATATATACGTATGTGTGTGTATGTATGCGTACCTTTTAGAATTAATATTTATCAATCTGATAGATTTGTATCATTTTAAACTTTATTTTTAGTGAGTTCTACTTGAGTACTTAGTATATATATATATATATTTTATATATATATATATATATATATATATATATATATATATATATATTGTATATGTGTGTGTGTAAAAATATATAGAAAATAGGAAAGAACTCGTTAGGTAAATAATCCAAAGTTCTTTAGTATTTTTTTTATTATTTTTTAAAAGTGTTGGAATTATTTTTAATAAATAATATATATATATATATATATATATATATATATATATATATATATATATATATATATGTGTGTGTGTGTGTGTGTGTGTGTGTGTGTGCAGATATGTAGAAAAATAGGAAAGAACACGTTAGGTAAATAATCTGGAGTTCTTTAGTATTTTTTTTTTTATTTTTTTTTAAATAATTATACAAACACACACACACACACACACATATATATATATATATATATATATAAAGGTAAAATATATTCTATGGGTTTATAATCCAAGTGGGTCCTAGTAATATGAAAATATTAAAATTGATCCACAAAAAGAGAGCTCAATGTATTTTATTTCTACAGAGCAATATGAGGAATAATCAAAGAAAATTTCTTTTTACCTTATGTGGGGAATAGGCTATTTCGGCAGACAATACATGCGGTCATCTGTCTTTTCATCCTCAATATAGAATTCCATGCCATATGGGGGTTGAAAAGACAGACGACCACTTGTAATGTCTGTCAAATTAGCCTGTTCCCCACATGAGGTAAAAAGAAATTTTCTTTGATTATTTGTATATATATATATATATATATATATATATATATATATATGCACACACACATCCTAGTCAGGACTCTCCCATCAGTTACAACATATAAGAGCTTAATAATTCCCAAAATTTCTCTTTTTGATTTTAAGTATGAATGTCTTTCTTGTTCCCATTTTCTTAAAAATGTCCCTGATGATCAGGAGTTTTGCGTCCATGATATTCTCAGTATCCTTTTGTAAAATCATATATCGCTTTCAATCATTTCTTCATCTGTAAAGAAATTGTCCAGCATTTACTGGTGTACAGAAGAACAGATATGACACAGCAGTTCATCACTTTTTCCTTTTTCTAATGACATATATCTATGTGCAATATGTGACATTACAAACTTATTGCTATTCTATTGCTATTTTCATGTAGTATTCAGTACACTCTTTCAGTATCTGTCAATATTTCTGAGATGAGGTATTATGTACATTATTTACATTATTCGGACTATTGTCCTCATCTTTGTCGCCATGTTTATCACAACGTTTCGGCAAGGACACATGGCACAGTGGATAAAGAGACAAAATTCAAAGAGGGGTCTATAATGTAATTGATCCTGACCTAGCTTCTCATCATCAGTTACTTTCTCGCCGCCATGATGTGGCTTTCCTCTGTCTTTTCTATAACTATTTTCATGGCAATTGTTCTCATGAACTTTCCTCCTTGGTACCTCAAGTGCATGAATTTAAACATACAACTAGATTGGCAACAAGGTCTCATCATTTTATTGTTGAATTAGCTAAATGTTGCCATAAGTTCTGTTCTCAATTTACATTATTCGGACTATTAAATAATAATAATAAATATATAAAGTTCTCCTCAAGGACGCATGGCACAGTGGATAAAGGTGTTAGTTAGATCCAGTGACAGGACCCAAAGAGTGTGAGTTCAATACCTGGTTAAGGCAGTGGAGAACTTTCAGAGGGGAATTAACAGGAGATAACTGACATCTATTAGACATGGCATGTGGAACTAGAAAAGTCTACACCAGTGAGCGAAATAAAGGGTTCAGTTTGACATTCCAGCCACCTGAAGAAGGCTGGAGTGTACAATGGCCGAAACGTTGTGATAAATATGGCGACAAAGATGAGGACAATAGTCCAAATAATGTAAATTCTTTCATTCTACCAGTTCTTATCTTCACAGTTAAGACCCACTTTGCCATGCACATTGTAGCAAACCACCCTCATTCCCTTCATATTCCTTTGATAAGAAGTAATTGCACTCAAACAGCTTCTTTCCACGAACCACTGCTTTTTGGAACCAACTCCCAAGAGGTTGCTTTTCCAATCACTACAATTTTAACTTGTTCAAGTCTATGGTTAACTGTTATCTTCCACACATATCCGCAAAAACTGTCCCTCTTACTTTGTAACCCTCTGCCTCAAGTGGCTTTCAGGTCTTGTACAGAATGAACATCATTGTAAAAATAAAAATATTGTTTACAAAAGAGAGAATTGCTGTAACTTAATATATCTAGGATCCGTAAAATAATACCTGACAAGAAAATGGCTGCCACTAGTTTATTGAATGCCTCAGATACACTTGACTTGTATGTTGTAAAAAGGTAACTCATGTATCTATCCTAAGCATTAAACTAAAACCATTACCTCTATAATTCTTTCCTTTATTTTTATATACTGCTTTTATTTCTTCCTTTTTCCATATTTCTAATTTTATTAATTTCTACCCTTCTTTCTTCTAATAAATGTATTCTTTATCTCACATCTCTTCTTATTTTACTTTTCTTTCAAGTTAATATTAAAGCAGACATAGAGCTAATGAACTCCTTTCTTTCTAAATTTATTTTTCTTTTTTCCTATCTTTACTTATTCCTTCCTTTCCATTTTATATTATTTTTCTGCTTACTTTTTCTTTCAGTCCCTCTTTTTGAAAGAGTGAAGGAAAATGAAACAACTTCCCTTTCTTTCTCTTTGCTTAACTTCTGCTTTGCTTCTTTTCCTATCATCTTTACTTTTCACTTTTCAATTCTTCCATTCCTTCCTAATAATTCATCTTTGTGCACTGAAAGGACAATTACACCCAAAGGAATAATTTCCACTTTCTTCTCCTTTCATTCCACATATCCATCCCACCATTTTCCTCCTGTTTCACCAGTGGGCTGCCATTCATTCTACATTGCAGAATTAGTTTCTTGCAAACAATAAAGCTGAACAATATTGACAGCAAGAAATAAAAATGGCAGCAATTTTCTTGCGATCGGTCAACTTGCGAAGAAGACAAACTAATTGTAGAAGGGTTGGGTTGGACAATAATACTGTGAAATGCTCGGAGATTGTGGTGCGTTGAAACTCAAAACTTGTCTTGCTTGCTTTCCTGAGCCTTTCCGTCTGTCTTTTAGATGGCGCCAAAGTCAGTGATGAGTAGCATTGGCAATGCTTTTGAGGTTTAATATTCCAGAAATATAGACACAGACACCCAGGCACAGGAATGTGTTGAAGGCACACATATTTATAAGGTCAAAGGTACACTGGCATATGTGTGTCTGTACAATTCCTATATTTATACACATTATATAACCTTCCCAGGCTTTGGTTGGAATAAATAAGGTTTCATAGCATGAGTAAGACTAAAAGAGTGTTTCACGATTATCATTAAACCTTAGTTGATAATTTTACTCAGTCAGATCAACTTTAAACATTCTAGATAAAGATAGATAAACGGCATAAAAAATAAACTGATATATTTGCTCACATTTGTTATATATTACCATATTTGACAGTATATAAGGTACACTTTTTTTACTAAAAATATCTTTTAAAATTCCCCTGTGTCTCATATGCCATATGTAGGTTTAAAATTTGCCATAGTCAGCCGAAATTAGCTACCTGGCAACTCTTTAGAGTAACTTTCATATACTTATTGTCATTATTTAAAAGGCTATTATGCAGATTAAAAGTGTTAACATTGATAATATTCATTATATTAATTTAATCACGTTTAATATTCACATTAAATATTAGTACTTTGTTTCACTAAAATTATATGCAATAAATTCAAATTATATATTTATAAAATATATTTGTTTCATTAATATTTTCTTGCGATAACTTCCAGTTGCATTGGTATAAATACAATCAGAATTTTTATATCCTAATTATTCCACTAAGATGTTTACAAGATGCCAATTGTACAAATAATATAAAGGAAAATTTTTGACTGAATTTTAATGGTAACTGTATTGTTTTGTTCAATTATAATAATTACTTGATTTTTATTTTGTTTTCTTACCTTTGGATATAATAAAGTTTTTTATAGGCTTGTGTTCTTTTTTTCATATTATTTTTTATTTAATTGTAATCATGGCTTGTTTAACCAAAATAATACAACATGAATACAGCCTAGGCTGTACCATTTACTAATAATTTTACTAATTTTACTAATTACTAATTTTTTTTTGATTTGCCCTGCTGAAATTGGGGTGTGTCTTATACACCTGTGCGTCTTATATGTTGTCAAATACGATACTTAAATCTTTTGTTTAAGCTTAGTCTAGGATGTTTTTCTAAGGATTATCATTAAACCTTAGTTGATAATTTTACTCAGTCAGGTCAACTTTTGACTGGAGCGAACAAAGAACTGTACCAAATAGCAGAAAGTAAATCACTTGAGAATTTTCAACAGCAATGACAACAAAAATGGATGGCACATTAACTCGAAGAGAAAATAATTATGTACTCAAAATGTTTACCTTGCACACTGCTTCAAAGAAAAGGTTAAGAAGAATGTTCTCATCAGTACTGGAAAGAGCAATAACATCTACTGGACTTGAGAATCCTATTTTCTTGAAAAATGTTTTAAGTGAAAGATTTTATAAATTTCAACTGACAGAAACACTACATGCTCGGTCAATGAATGCTGAATATTTCATTATAAGGAAACAGCATGTATTATCATTATATCTGGAAAATCATTGTGATTCTCAAAAAATTGTTCATGCAATATTCATCTATATGTTGTGTCCCTTCAAGACAGAGGCAACCATGGCTCTCCACAATTTTCTGTCTTTTATAGCTCTTAATAAATTTTGTCTTTTTGTTATCTCTCCTAGACCTTGTTCTGCCATCAATTACTATGTTGGTTATATATTGCTTTCCTCTGTCCCTCTTGCCTTTAATTCATCCTGTGAGTGTCAAATTTTCCAAGCCCTCTTTCCTCATTAAGTGCACTAGAAATTTCAACCGTCTCTTTCTGATGTTAATTATGAGTGTCCTTTTTGTTTCCATTTTCTCTAAAATTTTCAATGATAACTTGGTCTAGAAAGTGCGGGTGGATTAATAGATAACTTGGGATGAGAAATTAGAGAGCCAAGTTCAAACTCAAGTTAGGTTTGTAACTTATGCGTAAATATTCTTGGGAACAGTTGGAATCCAGCTCTTCTCCCCCAGCTATGAGTTAAATAGTAAAACAAATTGGGCCATGGTTGGTAACCTATCTAGGAGAAGGACAACTAGTGACTCAAAACTGATTTGGCAGTGGGATAGCAACTCCTTCCCATAAATCCTACAACTTGCTACAGAAAACAAATCAGCAATATCTAGCGTACTGAGAGCTGTGGCCCCATATTCATCAAGGAGTCTACTGGGCTTGAGTGTGAGTGAATGTGAGAGACATCTTGGACTCTGACAGTATTGGCAATAAGTAAATGTTCTCTTGGTAGCAATATATACTGCTATATTTTATATATTTAGCATTTTTTGGCAATTTTATTGGATCTGGTTTTCATAGAAAAAGACCAAAATCAGATATTCCTATAGCCTGAGAATGATCTTTCCCTCATTTTTTTACTACTAAGATTTACCCAAGAGCCACTCAAGGCAGGGTGTTACTGTTAAAATGATAATAATGAATAGTGTATGATATGAATGAAAGATGAGATGGTAGGAAGTGAAGACGAGAAGGATAGGAAGAATAGATAACGATTAACTCTTGACTTGAAGAGGTTAAGATTAAAGTGTACAGGGAAGTACAAATATAGGAGCTTATTTTGCAATGTGGCAGTTCTTGGGAAAAAGCTGTCTGAATTTAACATTTTTCTTATCTTTGGAATATGGAGAAAATGAAGATAATTCAACACTGTGGAAATTCCATGGCCTGTCTATACTTTAAAGGTCTGAACAGGTGGGGCTAAAGAATAGAGTACATTTCAACATTTGTCATGGAAATAGTGATAGAGTAGTGATATGTTTCTAATGTAGCTTCTGAGAAAAAAATGCTGCAGAGTGGGGAATGAGCAACACAAGAAGAATGTGTAAATGAGACTGGGAAGTGAGGATTGAGCAGCTCCCACCCAGATGTGGTAGCAATACTTTATTTACATTATATATGAGATAAGCAATATGAAATTTGTTTTGTTCATAAGAGATATGTAGGTAGTTCACAAACTGAATTTAAATTTGAGTTACCTGTAAACAGTTAAAATATGGAAATATATTAAGTTTGGAAAGGATTAATATTATAAAAAATTATTTTTAGTGGGTATATGTATTTGATGTGACATCATTTACATTTTTTAAACTTCTTAAACAATGAAATTACTATCAACTACCCTAGTTCAAGAGGTCTGACTCAAACATGTGTAGCCACTAAAAGTAACATTTATAGTAATAATAAATGATAAAGAATCCATTTAAAAAATATTATAATATTAAATGACTTCATCAGATTTTTGTAATGTGAATTTTCTTTTAATGCTATATTTTCAAACTTAAAAATAATCCAAATTAAAAAAAAAAAGACAATAAAAAGAATTTTCCTATTTTTATTAAAAGCACTCTTTGAAAATTACTTGAGAATTTTAAAGCATTTAATTTTATAGATACTTAAAAAAAGATTTATAGCAGTACGGAAACTGGCTATAGAAATACAGGCGCCCGCCCCCACTTTATGTGATGAATTCATTCCAATTTTTACTCTTTTAAAATGAACTTTTGCTGAGTGATTAGTAGGATTAAAGAGACTAATTTCATTGAATCCCTGTTCTTTCAGTAGATCCATCAAAACTCAAATCAGTTTTAAAAACAACTTTTTGCTGCATATAATGCTAATGGGGCAGATGGAGCTCCTTAGCTGTAGTGAAGAAAGTCTATCTAGGAGAAGGAAAAACTTCAGTATAAAAACCATATTGTGACACTATAAATTCTACATTGTTATCTGGCATGAGGGACAATGTTAATGGTAATATTAGCTGTTTCCTTATAAAGAAACATTTGTCATTCACTGAGTAAACAGCCACAATTACTTCTGGTTCATATTTATGAAATCTTTCTCTTAAAACAATTTTTCAGGAAAATAGGTTTCTCAAGTCCCCTAAATGATATTGGTCTTTTGTTTTCTCAATACCAGTAACTGTTATTAGCAGCTGACTGTTTATGTTTTTGTTTTTCTTTTATATATGCACTTTATATTGGTGCAGGGTTGATTTTTTTTCCTTTCATAGTGTGTGAGCATATGCATACATGTGAATGTATGCACATGCATGTGGATTTAGACATGCACCCATCTGCACATATGTGTATATGCATAGAATGTCGTAGTTATTTCTCCTTTTTGTTGTTTATGTGTGAGCACTTTAAATGTTCATGTATAAAAGAAAAACAAGAAAAGAAACAGTCAACTGCTGATATCCCCTGACGAGTGGATGGAGTGAATGCTAGCAGGTCTGACTACGAAACCTTAGTCAGGCTGCTGAAGGTAACACCAATCAGCTAAGTGACAATCTTTATATTTGTATTAATTCTATCTATCTATCTATCTATCTATCTATCTATCTATCTATCTATCTATCTATCTATCTATCTATCTCGCACTCTCTCTCTCTCTCTCTCTCTCTCTCTCTATCTATATATATATATATATATATATATATATATATATATATATATATCAATATATATATATATATATATATCTATATCAATATATATATATATATATACACATATATATGTATGTATATGATATGATATTAATAGTAAGCTTTGCAGTAAAACAAGTAGAAATGTAGTGCCTTCTCATGGTGTAATAGTTAGAAAGCTGGTTTAATAGATCATTATTTCATAGGGATAAAATCCTCATTGGGCATCTCATATTCATAACCATATGCCAAAACTAAACTTTGCATAGTAAATAACACAAATGGATGAAAATATTTTTTGATACATTATTTTTAGTAATAGATTTACACCTACAGACTTCTCCACAATTCACTGTCCTTTTTAACTCTTAGTATATTCTGTCTTTTTATTATCTCTTCTAGGTGTAATGTAAGGTAAATTGATACATGCTTATCCAGATGCCTTACGTTATACCTATCTGAACATACCTCTCTTAGAATCTACTTAAATACACACACAGACCTACCAGACTCCATTCGAAGCATACTAGTAGAAAACACACACATAATAACCTTATCCATCTGTAAAAAAAAGATTAAAAATAATGGAAGCCCTAATAATAAAAAAGAAAAAGCCAACTCTTAACAATATTAACTATGTGCTAGGCCACAATATGCTAACCGTGTTTGTAAAATAAAACATCTCTATAACACACTAAAACCATACACATAATGTACACACTCAATTAAACTGAAAAAATAAAATCATCCTTGATAATGGCTAAAAGTATAGCTGAAAGCACTCAGAATTATAGAACATTTGGACAGTTTCTACACACTGTGTCCAAAAAAGAAAGTACTTGTTCAAAAATGAGAAAAAATTTAAAAAAAGCTTAACCGTAGTATCTTGTCTGTCATTTTTAATGAAACATGCATAAATATGTGTGTGTGTGTGTGTGTGTGTGTGAGAGAGAGAGAGAGAGAGAGAGACATGCAATGTTTATTTTAAATACAGCTGTACTTTTTGACTACAGTAAATGGTTATATAGTTTAGTCAACAGCATAGCCAGGGCCAGCAGTACATATGCTAATTTTATATGTCATGTATGATGCCACCCACTTTAGATTAGGTTCAAAATTCTGTCTTCAAAAGTTACATGATACATTAGTATATACTTTTTCTTCTTTTTATGTGCCATGTCTTTTCAGGATGTAGGCAATCATGGCTCTTCACCTCCCTCTATGCCTTGCAGGTCTCAACAAGTTCCTTCCTTCTGTTTCCTCCCCCAGACCATGTTCTGTCATCCACTTGCTTAAGCTTGCCAGGTATGTCATTCATTGTTTTCCCTTGTCTCTCTTTCCCTCTATTCAACCCATGAGTATCAGATTCTCCAGGCCCTCCTTCCTCAGTATGTGTCCCAGAAACTTCAGCTGCCTCTTCCTGATGTTAAGTATAAGCTTCCTCCTTGTTTGTAACCTCTAAGACCTTATTGTTGCTCACATGCTTAGTAAAATGATTTTATAAAATTTTATGCCTGCAAGAAATAATTTACACTTCTCTTGAAATATTTTTATTTGTTTTTTTTAATATTTCTTGGTTTATAATATTAATGAGTTTGTTATTTCACATTTATTTTTTTTAATATGATTTGTTTTCTTGTTTCATTCTTTATATTTTGTTTTTGTATATTTTTAAAAAGAATTCTACCTTTTATGATGTGTTTTCCCCTCTAATTTCTCTTTCAGTCAAACATGATGCTTTTGTTACTGATGGAGCCACCCATACATGAAATGTTAAACAGGTTTAGGCCTCCAAACTTCATTTGATGTTAGAGATTGTCTTGCAAATGGCACCTGTATGTAAGTGAATTATTTGTCATGGCAATGTAATTGAAATGGAAAAAAAAACATTGATTTATCTTCCTTCAATTATAACCTTTACCAATCATCAAAAGAGAACAAAGATAATGTAGACATTACCAAGAAAAGAAAATCAATACCGGGTCCTTAAGATGCATAAGAAATTGAACACATGACAGTCTATGCTAGAGGTAGTTCTGTCCAATGCTATAAGATTGCTAAAAAATGCAATCTTTGCTTTCTTGATTTATCAGTTTCCTTAAGAAGACAAATATTAACCTCTAAAATCCTACAAATAACATACATATATGCAAAGTAAAATTTCAAATTAAATCTATATAAAAAAAAAGAATTATAAACAAATACAGGAAACTACCAATAAATAAGTGTACATAGAACTATTAATTTAATTGGTTGATTTTGTTTAGCAGCATATCAACCTCTATGGGTTACTTAGAAAACCGAAATCTAAATATTTTGAACAAAATTTTATGGCTTCAACTAAATAAATAGGTGTTATTGGTAATTATGCTATAAATAGGTCTTGTTAGGAATTTTACTATAAATATACATTGTTGGGATATTTTATACTAGAATTTTTTGCAACACACTGACTTGTGTTAAAATCCTCACAACATTTAGTGTTTTTGAAGTCATCACTTACATTTTTTGTCAAGATTTACAAACTCTATATTTTGTTCAATTTTGTAAACCAATTGATGAAATTTGAATAAGCTGATTTGGTTGGAAAAGTACTTTGACAAAAACCTACTTTGTGGTTTTTACACACCCTAGTAAAACCAACTGTAATTTGGTTTTTATTGGTCAAGGTATAGTTATTTTAGAGGGTGTGAAGGACTGACTAATGAAAATCACAGAATTTTATATATAGATAAATAAAAATGTATTTTTATAATTTCATAGTGTTTTTTTTTTTGGGGGGGGTCACTATTTGCCCGTAGCTGGGACCCTAACAGGTGCTATCACCTCAGGTCAGGGTGGACCTGGGAACAACAGAAATTAAGTACAGTTATTATTAAACATGCCTGGTGTTAAGAGTTCTTTTACAACCTTTTGCCAAATCCTGAATTCCCAGCAGTCATGATGAATATTTACACTCTCAGAGGCTTTATTGGAACACATGTTGACCCCAGACCTCGTGGAATTCATATGTACAATCCATAGCTAAAGATGGTTGAAAAGTTGTCAGATCCTTATTTTTCTTCCTCATATGCCATGCTCCCTCAGGATGTAGGCAATCACAGCTCTCCACAACTTCTTGTCCTCTCTAGCTCATAATAAATTTTGTCATTTTGTTATTTCTCTCAAACTCTGTTCAACCATCCATTTACTTAAGCTCACTATGTGTGTAATGCATTGTTTTCCTCTATCCCTCTTGCCTTCAATCTGTCATGTGAGTATCAAATTTTCCAAGCCCTCTTTCCTCATTATGTGTCCTAGAAATTTCAGATGTCTCTTCCAGATGTTAAGTATAAGTTTCCTTTTTGTTTCCATTTTCTCTAGAACTTCAATGTTGTTTATATATTCAGTCCATGGTAGCCTCAGCATCCTTCTGTAGAACTACATTTCTGTTGCTTCAAGTCTCTTCTTTATCTTTGAGAAGATTGTCCAGCATTTATTGCCATATAGGAGGACAGATATCACATAACAGTTCAGCACTCTTTTTTTTGTTTCTAATAATGTTTTCCTGTTTCTTAATACTCTGCTTGACTTTTGGAAAGCATCTTTAGCTAATCCAATGCACTTTCAGATTTCAGCATCGCACTTTCCATCCTCTGTTAATTTGGGGCTGTCACTTTTGCTAAATAGTCTGTCTTCTTGCAGTTCATGTTAATCCTCTCTTCTCAATTTCCTTCAATACTTTCTGTAGGGGTTTTGTAGTTTTTCTGTCATATTGGAATAAAGTGACATTGCCAACACTGGAGTTTGAACATAGATCACCAAAAAGTAAACATCATGTGATTTACTTATTCAAACATTTTGAATAAGTAGATCATGTGATGGCAAAGGAAATGTATATATGGGAATTAGCGTAGCATCTACTTGATCACTATTTCTACTCTATCCTCTATTACTATCCAGATCACTATTCTCTATACTTTCACTATACTATTCTCTATACTGATCACTACACAGATCACTATTTGGTGGTTACTTTTTGAGTGAGTATTATCAAGCAAGTACTATTAGCATGAGCATTATTCAAAGGCATTTGACACCAGTATTATTCAACGGTGTTACTATAGTTGTATCTGCGATTACAAAGTCTCTACTACAATGAGCATTGTGAAAGTGACAATGAGTATTTGTTGACATTACAAAAGTGGCAACGAGTGTTCGTTGACATCACAAAACTTTCTATGTCTGCTATTCACACTGTGTCATCTGCATATCTTATGTTGTTAAGATTGTTACTGCCAATAATGATTCCTGATAGGATTTCTAATTCTCTCAGAATTGCCTCACTGTATAGGTTGAATAAGTCCATTGAAAAGATACATTCTTGTCTTGTACCTCTTTCTATTTTTGTATACCTGCTGAATAGTTTGCTTGATTATTCTAATATCATTCCCAAATATTTCAAGCTTACTGACCTGCCAACATATCTTTGTGGCATATTTTATCGAATGTCTTTGTGTGATCTATAAAACACAGGTACAAGTCTTTTTGAATTTGTATTTCTCTTTTTGATAACATTCTGAATATAAATATTGCATTCCTTTTTCCAGTGTCTTTGACAACCACACATTGTTCTGATCTTACTTTTGGTGTGATTCTGCTGCATAATTCAGATGATAAGTTTTGTTATATGGCTTACTAGGCAGATTGTCTGATAGAGTTCACATTTGTTTGCATCTGGCTTCTTATACAGTGCTATGAAAATAGATCTACTTAGTATCCATATTCTATCATTATAAGAGTCAAATCAACCCCCAAATGAAGTATTGCTGCCATATCTGTGCTGGAGATGGATATTGATGGGTTTTTTAAACTTGAATACATGTACAGTAATTTGTTTTAATTCATAACTAACTTTAAATTAATAAACTGAAGCATACTTCAATAGACAAAAAAGTTCAATAGAATGTCAGGGTATTGTAATTAAATAAACAGAATTCTGTAAATAAAAAAAAACAAGAGAAAGTAAAAAAAATCCCTCCACTTGGGTGAAAAGCCTTGTCTAAAAACCATCAGATGGTGTTTCCAAAGAAGAAAAGGACACAAAAGTCTCTCTCTCTCTTTTTTTCTTCACCTTCAGGAAGGTGTGGGATGAGAGCTGAAGTCTCAATGAAATGTTATGTCATTGTTTATAAAAGCTTGTGTTTTGATTTCAAACAATGGTATTTTGATAAAAAAAAAAAATACAGGAAAAAAATTTAATACAGAAAGCTAGAGAAAAACAACAATAACAAAAATTGTAATATGAGCTCTGGTAAAAAATGGTAAGAGACATTAGGTTTACAAGTCCTAAAAATTCATTCACATGGCTTAGTGAATAAAAGTGCTGGTTGAAGTAATCCAAAAGTGACTTGACCCAAAAAGTTGTGAGTTCAATACCTTGCCACAGCAAAGGGGAAAAAACTTGGAAAGTTGAGTTGCTAAAGGGAATTAACTGAAACTGAGATATTCAGAAAAGGCATGACATGTGGAATTAGAACAATTTACTCTGATGGATTAAATAAAGGGTTCAGTTTAAAATTTCAATGTGTATCACCTGAAGAAGGCTGAAGCGTACAACAGCTGAAATGTTATGAATATAGCAATAAAGATGAAGACAACTGTCCGTACTAAGTAAATTGTGTAAATAGTTACAAAACCTAACCTTAGAAATATAGACAGATGTCAAAGAAAGAATAAATTTTTTTTTTTCATTCTATTTTATGCAGAAAAGAAAAACTGACAACTGAAATATCCAGAAAAGGGGAACTAGAACAATCTACCTACATGGACCAAATAAAGGGTATTCCAGTGTATATCACCTGAAGAAGTGTTGTGAATATGGCAATAAAGATGAAAACAACAGTCTGAACAATAAATAGTGGAAAAAGGAGCTGTAAAACTAGTAATAAAATAGCGTTAGTGAAAAGGCTTCATGTAAAAACATCACTAATAAAATGAATAAATATAATAGCAAAAAATTTATTTTAATGCCCCGTCCCTTTAGACCAGTGTCTCTTAACTTTTTCTTCCTTGTGGCCTATTTTAGCCATCAAAATAACTTCAGGCTTCCACATAAGCACAAACAGATATACAATTTAACATGAAATACATTATATTTACAAAAGCAAGATGTAGTAGAAACATAAATCCTGACTACACTTCTGGTGTTTATCTATCAACTCTGCAAGTTGAACTTCCAAGCCTTGGTTCAGCTTCAGGTGTATGTCTCCTCTCTTTTCAATCTACAATAAATTACATTTCTTTGTGAGTACATAATTTGCTGCAGAAAATTCTGCCTCAACCAACCAGGTGTTAGGAAAAAAACCAAGTAAGAGTGGAACAACCATTTTCAAAGAGCAAGGGATGGAAAATTTAATTTAAATAATTTCTGAATTATCTGCCTTTAAAAATTTGTGGTATAGACCAACCTCTTCAAGTAGGCTAGGATTTTCTTCGTTGTGACCCATTTTAGGCATCAAAAAAATTTCAGGTCCATCTAATCACATATAGAAATTCCATGTAACAGGAAATACATTATATTTACAAAAGCAGAATGTATTAGAAAATAAATTTCCTGACTAATGACTACATTGCTTCCGGTTTCTATCTATCAGTGTTGCAAGTTGAACCTCCAAACCCTGGTTCAGCTTCAAAAAATTCAGTCCATGTTTATTTTTGATTGATTAATTCATTTTCTAGAGCTTATCAACCCTTTGCAGGTTACTTAAAAGCAGAAAATATCTTTAGAGTGTAAGAATTTTTTTTTGAGATAATAATAGTTTAGTGATAAAAGTCTTACTAATTAACCCATAGTGAGGGTACGAAGGTATTTGCACGTAAGTGAATATAACGAACATAGGGAGAAGTGGAACCTGACGTTCCAGTTAATAATTCAGTCATTATCTATTACACCACCAACACATCCAAGCTTACAGCACCAGGTATGTCCAAGTGTTTACCACTCATCTAGGTACTGACTAGTATGTTTATATATATATATATATATATATATATATATACATATACATGCGCACACATATATATTTGTGCATTTAGGCAGCAATCCTTTCATGCACATTTCATTGAATATGACAGACAAGGTGCTTTCATTTAGTTTTTTATACAATTTCTCATGTGATCTTATAATTTTTTCTTTTTGGATGATAAATCATATAAAAACTGTCTGATTCTTCTCTTTATCTGAGTGCTTTCGGCTATACATTTAACCATTTTCAAGGTTGAAATATATATACTGTTAAGAAGAAATAATATCAACTATGAACATGGACACAATATCTTGACCGTGTTTTGAAAATGAAGATATTATATAAATACATACATACAACAAAGTAAATATATATATATATATATATATATATATATATATATATATATATATAAGGGAGAGGTTATAGTTGTTCCAATGAGAAAAAAGTATATTTTAAGGAGAAGAGAGAAGCTGCAAATGTGTTTGGTCTTAATGTGTGTTTTTTACATATATATCATACTTTATTTTCCATATTTCTGCTACATGGGTCAGCTAAAAAAATTCATGGGTAAGTAATCTAAGTAGATTCTATTAAAATAAAATATATTAATATTATTAATATAAAAGATTATTAATATAATTAATATAATATTAATATAAAAGATGGACATTTTCTTAGAAGTAATATTAATGACACAAGTGAGTACTGTAAAAAGGATTCAAAAAAATGTTTGGTCAGATTTTGGGAAGTGTGTTGGGCTGAGAACCTTCTCATATATATATATATATCTATATATGATTATATATATATATATATTATTATATATATATATATATATATATATATATATATATATATATATATATATATATATATATATATATATATATATATATATATATATATATATATATATATATATATATATATATATATATATATATATATATATATATATATATATATATATATATATTATATATATATATATATATATATATATATATATATATATATATATATATATATATATATATATGATATATGTGCATTCTTGTATAAAATGAACAAATTATTAATGCTTGTACACAAATTACAAATTCTTGTTTATCACTTTAAATACTCTTGCCTAAGTGAGCATTATAGACCCAAGTGGCTATCATCCATTAATAGCATATAAATTGTTAATTTTAGTATCACTTTAAAATAACATTGTATTTAAAATCATTCTAAAATAAATAACTCAAAAAGTGGTAAAGTAATATGGAATGAATAGGCTGTAGCATCAAATGAACTAACTTAAAATTCCTGCAAAACAGAATGCAATTACCATCACCAGCCAAGCAAGAATTACAAGAATAAAAAGTGGATCTTATGAGATGAAATTATCCAGTGAAGGTTAATTTAAAGAAATGATCCCAAAAGCCATATTTTGACTCTCTCTCTCTCTGGCTTGGCTAAATGACCTTGATATTTTTTTTTTAATAAAAATTATCATCATTATTTTTTTGGTTTCTCTCTTCCTTTTTTGATAAGAAAAATAAAAAAAAGAAATAAAAACAATTTTAGAATTCCATTTCAGTGACTTATCTTTATACACTGTAATGAATGAGAAGAAATGGAGGGACCTCCTCTTTTGTAGTTTTAAGGGTGGCATCTTTTCTCTTTTTCTAATTCATTTTTTTTTAATGTTTCAGAAATCGATAATGCCCACTAGAGGTATGAATGTGATAAATTGGGGTAATTTTTTTTTTTACTTTTTAGGACTCATATTTTCTGACTGATGCCAATTCTCTTAATCAAGTAAGGAGAGAAAAGGAGAGAAAAAAATTTGATTCAGCCTCAAACCCCAAATTGTACCCCTTTCTCTTTCATTGTTATTTTTTCATGCTATTTCTATATCAATATTATGCTTCCTCAGGAAGAATTTAAAAAGAAAATTTTAAATAAAACAGCAACGATACAAATGAAACTATACCAATTGTGTGAGAATGGCAGAGCCAAGTTTGTTCCTCAGTTTGGTCTCAGAGGATAGCATGACCTCATAAATTCTAAAACAATAGTATATATTAATGTAGGGATTGCTTGATACATTAGTCTGAGAATATGACATGATAGGGGAATTCTATAAAGGAGACAAATTAAGGAAAAATAGCATGTCTGGGTTTGTTTTACATGTTACTTTGAAGAGATGTCTTCTTAACGCTTAAAATAATAAGAATCAGATATAACAGAGATTTTTCTGCATTTTCCTTGCAAAGAACAAAACGACCAAAAAAGATCCTAAACAGAAGATCACACGGGTGGAATAAAGACAGGCTTGATTTAATTAAGTAGAATTTTCATATTTAAAAAGACTGTCAGATTTTTTTCTATGCAAGTTAATATTTACATGCATGCATGTTGGTGCAATGGATAGCAGTTAAAAATGAGAAATCAGAGAGCCAGGTTCAAATTCCAGTTAAGTTCACTTCATTCACTTAGGTGCTAATACACTTGGCAAAGGTATGAATCCATCTCTAACAGAATTGCATATTTTTTGAAGAAATTTTTATTTTAGGTCGAGGTATATTATTATTAAGATGCACGCTGAAGTAATGGATGGTAGCTCGGATTGAGCAACTGGAGAGCCATGTTTGAATTCCAGTTGAGGTCATTGCATTCACTTAGGTGCTAATACACTTGGCAAAGGTATGAATCCATCTCTAACAGAATTGCATATTTTTTGAAGAAATTTTTATTTTAGGTCGAGGTATATTATTATTAAGATGCACGCTGAAGTAATGGATGGTAGCTCGGATTGAGCAACTGGAGAGCCATGTTTGAATTCCAGTTGAGGTCATTGCATTCACTTAGGTGCTAATACACTTGGGAAAGGTATGAATACATCTCTAACAGAATTGCATATTTTTGAGGAATTTTTTTTATTTTAGGTATATTTTTATTAAGATGCACGCTGAAGTAATGGATGGTAGCTTTTTTGAGCAACTGGAGAGCCATAGGAATTCCAGTTGAGGTCATTACATTATTAATTTGGGAAAGGTATGAATACATCTCTTACAAAACTGTATATTTTTTAAGGAATTTTTTATTTTATGTTGAGGTGTATTATTATTAGGAGACACAGTGGAGTAATGGATGGCAGCTTGGATTGAGCAATTGGAGAGCTAAGTTTGAATTCCAGTTAAGTTCATTACATACACCGGGGAAAAATATGAATTGGACAGCTTCTTCTCAGGAGCTGGTAATTTATGGAACAGACTCCTGAGTGGATGCTTTCCTGAATAATTCACTCTAAGTATCTTAAAGTCTAGGCTCAATGTACCATATCCATTATATGTATCTTTATAATGAACACTTACTTCATTCTCATACATCCATACAACACCCTCATTTAGTAACTGTGTTCTTTGAGTAGCTCTTGGGCCTTGTATTGGAGGAACAATAGTATAAAATTATCTTTACTATTTTTTATACATGTTCACCGAATAAAATCCCAAGAGCCACTTAAGGTAGAGGGTTATTGTGTGCAGTTATATTAGTGTAGGAAAGGACAAGCATTAGGAGTATAAAGCTGAAGTAGACTTTAGAAAGGACTGAAAACCCAATACTAAACAGGAAACAAAGTATAAAACTCAACTCCTGCTCAAAAAACTGGAAGGAGTGTGAACTGGATGATAGGTGAACCTATCTATTTCATTGAGGACAGTTCATATCCCAAAAATTAAAATTATGTACAAAAAGTGAAGGAGATTATACAGAAAGATTATCAAATGCAACATCTGCTGAATTACTGATAAAAACAACAGATATGAGTTTAAATAATTCATAGATTAAATTTAACTAATAATTTTAAGAAAGCACTAAACATCAGTTGTAAGAAGACAGAATATATGGGGTCAGCAAGAGAAAGAACACAAGATATGAACTACTAATTGAAAATGTCAAAATCAAGCAATTATAAAAATTTAAATATCTAGGAAGTGTTTTAAAAGAGGACAGAAAATATGACACAGAAATCTGAAGGAAGCTTGGAATAGCAAATGGTGTCTTTCAAAAGCTAAGCAAAGTATTAAGAAACAGGAAAATTTAATTAGAAACAAAGAAAAGCATGCTGAACTGTTATGTAATATCAGTCATCTAATATGAATGCCGGATAATCTCCTCACAGATGAATAGCTGACTTGTGGTAACAGACATGTTGTTCCAGAGAATAATACTGAGAATATCATGGATGAAGCATGTGAACAACAAGGAAGTTTTAACGAGAATAGAAATGAAAAGGACACTTTTTAAAAAAGTCAATTCACCGTAAACAAGGCAATAACACCACTAAGATGCAATGGAATTGAAAGAGAAGAAAAAATTTAAAAGGAATCAGAAACCCAATAATAGTAAAAAATTTCAGCATTTTGGTGGAGATGTTAGAAGTATTGAGTTGAAGTAGAATTTAGATGGTACTGGAAACCCAATCCTAAACAGGATACAAAGGATAAACTTCTACTCTTGTTCAAAAGATTGGGGAGGAGTGTGAACCAGGCAATAGGTGAACCTATCTATTACTTTTGTGGAAAAATCAATAAATAATAAAATTTTCATAGCTTAAGCAGAGATGTTAGAAGTATAGAGTTGAAGTAGAATTTAGATGAAGCCGAAAACCTAGATCCTAAATAGAAAACACGGGATAAACCTCTACTCCTGTTCAAAAGACCAGAGAGTTTTTTGAACTGGGCAATTGGTGAACCTATCTACTAATATTGTGAAAGAAAAAATAAATAAAAATAAAAAATAAATAAATAGTAAAAAATTCAGAATTTAGGCTGAAACATTAAAAGTATAGAGTTGAAATACACTTTAGATAGAAATGGAAACCCAATCCTGAACAGGAAACAAGATATAAACCCCTACTTCTGTACAAAAGACTGGGGAGGAATTTGAACCAGATGATAGGTGAATCTATTTACTCCTATTATGCCTTGTGCTTAGGATCAGAAATCTCTAGGATACATAATGAGGAAAGTGGTCTTGGAGAATTTGATACTCACAGGACATATAGAAGACAAGAGGGACAGACAGAAACAGCAATTAATCTGCCTAACAAGCTTTTGTAAATTTTTTTAGTCATTTCATTCGAAGCAGAGTGGGTATGCCACTAGTATGTAGGGGATTACAAGGAGTGAAAGTAAGAGAAAAGACTGAGAATAAGGAGGATTGAGGAAAGAACAAAAGATGAATGGGATTCAAGAAAAGAAACTGTTAGAGTAGAAGTGATAGTTGTATTTAGCTGTTTCAACAGTAAACAAGTTGGATCTAGACACCAATCTTGTTGCATGCTTAAATTCATGTAGTCAGGGCACCAGGGAAAAAGCTTGTCAGAGCAGTTACCATGAAAGCATTTGTAGAAAAGACAGAGGGAGGCCACGACGCAACAATGAGAAAGTGACTGAAGTCGAGATGCCTGATCAAGATCAATTACATTACAGATCCTTCTTTGGATTTCTTTTCAAAATAGCAGAACCAAAATGGGAAGGGATTATGAAAAGACAAATGTTACCAAGAGCTATAAATGATAAGAAGTTGTGGAGAGTCATGATCGCCCGCGCCCTGAACAGACAAGTCATATAGAACAAGAGGTATTTTTTTTTAATTATTGTTAATCAAGGATTTTATTTTATTTTTTTAATGTCCAAAACTGGATGTAGATTTATCAATTACTATTGAGTCATCTTAGAAGCTGACAAAACAATGGCAGACTGGAGACATAAAATATTTGTCAGACATGATAAATATAATAAACACAAATTATGTTCACTCAGCCATGTTGTTCCATCAACAATGAACACATTTTAGATAAAGAAATAAAACAGCTTTTAAAGATTTGGTTCAGTGGTTAGTTTAGGAGATGTCAAATAATTTCTAATCCAACAACTATGGAAAGATTATTAACTCCAGTTTTGTAATGGTATACAACTTGAACAATTGTCTTAGAAAATATCTAACAAGTCAATCATCAACTTCCTCTAAGAGTTGGGGGAGGGTGAGAATTATCAAGTTTAATTTATGATGAGTGCAGAGTTCAAACATCTTACAAAATGTCCCAAAAACAAACTTGGCTAACAATAGAAAAAATAATTTATTAACTTTAAGCTTACTGAAGTGGTTTATAGACTATGAATTAAATTATCTGAAAGCACTGGTCCATAACTATCTGTGACTAATACATATTTTATAAATCAATATGTTTCTGAATTATTTTGCTGATAAAAAAAAAAAAATGTGGGAGGAAAAAAGGAATGTAATAGGGTTTCATTTTTAGAATTAATAAGAATAAAGTTATTTTCTATGAAACTGATACTTATGGTCATAAACACAATTATCAAATGCTGAAACAAAAATTACTCTAACTGGGTATATACATACATATATATATATATATATATATATATATATATATATATATATATATATATATATACTACAACATTCATATTTCTCTTACTTAAACCCCTTCCACTTACCTCTCCTAAAATTCTCTCTGTTAAGTTTTAATCTCCCTCCTTCTCTAGTCTGTTACCCCTCTCTTTAGCCCTAACATTCGTCCCACACCCTCATTACCACTCTCTAAATTCTGTTTTTTTTTCGGAGTTGTTTTTTTCTGTTTTTCTTTTTGAATTTGTAGGTCTGATGAATTGGATTGTATTTATGATTCCAATGGAATTAATTATGACCATGGAATATTAGTGTTTAAGCCTTTTTATTATATCCTTACTCTGTCCTGGACATTGAGTTCTACCTGATTCTATCCTCTTGAATTTTTATTCAAAAAAATATACATGTATGTGTATGCACCTATGTATATATATTTATCGTTTGTCTTTATTCATCTTGTGTTTTTACTGATATATCTTATTTATATCTAATTTTTACACACACATATGATTAACGTATATTTGGGCAGTAACTTTTCTTTTAAACATATTTTGTTAAATATGACAGATAAGGAAAATTTTATTAATTTTAAAAAATTTTTCCAGTGTTCTTACATTTTTCCACTTGGTGGAAGTGAAGTAGTACAAAATCTGTCCATATCGTCAATTGCCACAAATGCTTTCAGCCACTTCTTTACCCATTTTCAAGGGAATTTTTTTTGGTATTATTAGTTTATTTTCATGTATTGACTGTGTGAGATGTATTATTTCTGAACTCTAGTACAAGCATTAAATTCTGAGCAATCATGTGTTGGGTACGGCTGGATATATATATATATATATATATATATATATATATATATATATATATATATATTCATGAATTATTCATACAAAAACAAATATAAAGGTTAATGATTTAATTGGCGAGAAATCCATCATCGCAAACAATTCAAATAATATGCAAAAACCTCCGAACCTGTTATGAATGAAAAGATCCTTGTTTCTATAAATTTCTGTTGCATTAGTTCTTATTTTACTACAAGCTTTCATCTGTTCCTACAGACATCTTCAGGTATGGAATAGATGTATATAATAAAAAGGCTTAAACACTAATATTCCAGGGTCATAATTCATTCCATTGGAATCGTAAATACAATCCAATTCATCAGACCTACAAATTCAAAAAGAAAACAGAAAAAACAACTCCGGAAATAAAAATAGAATTTAGAGAGAGTGTAAGTATGAGGGTGTGGGACGAATGTTAGGGCTAAAGAGAGGGGTAACAGACTAGAGAAGGAGGGAGATTAAACCTTAACAGAGAGAATTTTATTTATATATTTTGCATATGTATGTGTATATTTACCACTAATATTATCTATCTATATATATATATATATATATATATATATATATATATATAAAGTATATGCATGTAAAAAGGAATTATCTTTTTCTGGCTAGGGCAGGCAAAAAAATTTAGTCTAATAAAGCAATAGGTAGGAATCGAAGCCATTAACATTGTCGGAATATATGATCATATATAATTGCATATGTCTGGTGAAGCTGATACTAACATGCATGCTCTCTGTGATATACGCATATATAGGTGATTATATTTTTTTGTTGTTTTTTCTTTGTCATTTCACTCCAAGCAAGGCAATAAAGCCACTAAAATGCAAGGGCTAAGGCTTCAATGATTAAGCCACTTTACATGATGAGCATCACCAAAAACAAAAATATTCACATATGAATGTAGAAAGGGAGAGAGTCATTTATATATTGTCAGATATTTTGTCCAATTATAATAATATATGCTAGAATCTCCGGTCATATTGAATGTATGAGGGTCAAGCGGCTCAGTTCCAGGGAACCAACAGCCCAGACACCAGCACATGTGTTTTGATTATAGTGGTGAAGGTTTTGTGCAGAACCATCCACACTTTTTGAAGGGCTGAATACAGAGACCTGATGCACTACAAGGTTCCCAAATGACCCTCAGCAGGTTTTGAATTCAGAGTTATCCTTCTCCTAGACCAGTTGCCACCCAAGGCTATAGAACTATATAGGCTATATTTATCTTGCTATTTATCGATATCTGGAGGGAGAAGAAGAGGATTAATACCTTTCTCAATGGTATTAGCACAAAGTGAATGTAATGGATTTGACTGGAATTCGAATTCAGCTCTCCGATTCCTCAATCCATCCAAGCTGCTATCTACTATTCCACCGTGCCTCCTCCATAATTAATATATATATATATATATATATATATATATGATGAAGAAATATAGTTTTAAGGTGTGCTATATTTATGGGATAAAGTGCTCAATATCAGAGATAGAGCATATGTAAATATAAGTGAACATTGAAGTCAACACTCAGAGGCAACATGCTGTTTCATGCTAGATGCAATTGTCAGGCTGCAAGTGTTGGTTTTTTTCTTGGCTATTTATATATATGGGTCAGTGGTGCATTGTGAGTGGTCCATTCTGGCAGTTATTTTGGCAGGAGTGGTTTGTTTATTTACTTATTTATTTATTTGGGTTAATTTATTTTATTTGTTATTATTTATTTTTTATTTTATATATTCATTTATTCTTTTTGGTTTTCAGTGTTTTATTAACATAGTAAAAAATAATTTGCTACGTTAATAAGACATGGAAAACCGAAAAGAATAAATAAATATATAAAATAAAAAAATGCGTTTAGCATAAAACAACCTTTGTGTGTTGACTTCAATGTTCACATATATATATATATATATATATATATATATATATTAAGAAATGGACAAAGTCCGACAATTTATTTTATTAAAGACATTTTTATGTTTAACATTCTTTTATAAATACAAGTATTTAAGTAAATGCTCTGTTATTTAATACTGTTTATTATAAACAGAGCATTTACTTAAATACTTGTATCTATAAAAAGAACGTTAAACATAAAATGTCTTTAATGAAATATATATATATATATATATATATATATATATATATATGGAAAATAATATATAAACTTTTTATGTGGAAAATAATATATAAACTTTTATATATCAAAATCAATTTTAGGGAAAGCTATTACAAAACAACACACTCAATGCATTAGACACTACCCATGAGTCTGAACATAAATTTGATTTAAAAAATTGATTAAAAAAATCCATTAAAAAAATCCCTAAAATAATAACTGTGAGAGAATATGAGAAAAAACAAACATTATTAAGGAGAGAGAACAGTAAAAGAACAAGAATTAAGAAGACAGAAGATAATAAATACATTTAAATTTTTGAAGATGAAAGTTAGTTGAAAAATCAGAAGAGAATTTTACAAGCAAGAAGTACAAGAAAAGAAACTCTTAACATAGAACTTATGGTTACATCTAGCCAATTAAACTGTAAAATGATGACCAATTATGCTACCAGTCTAGTATAAACTTAAATTCATTAAGCTTAGGTACCATATCAAAGTGCTAATATAAACAATTACCATAAAAGTATTCATAGAAAAGGCATGGGGAAGCAACTTTACAGTGGTGGGAAAGTGACTGAAGCCATGATACCATGTCAGGACCAATAATATTGCTGATTCTTCTTTCTATTTTATCAAGAATCTCTAAATATATAGCAGGAGCACTAAATGTGGCAGCAATATTCTAAGTAATGGTAGAGTTATAGATATGTAAGATAGACTCTGGAGAGAAAGATTATCTAGCATGACACACTGAACAAACTTTCGTAGCAGTTGAACTAGCAATGAATTCAATATAGTCTTCCACTTCATGTCAAGAATGTTAGCCCTAGAAGGCAAAATGAGTCAATCTCCTGGAGGTTAGAATCAGCCATGCTGATGGAAGTCAGAAAGAGGTCTCTGAGAATAATGGAGAACAGTTTTGTTTTGGAGTTGTTATGATGTTGATTTGGGGTTAGTAGAGACAAACGCCAAATAACACGTAACAATAAAAAGGGTTTTAATAGGTTGGTAAAAAGGTACAGAAATCGCCTGAGTAGTCAATAACGAGCTCAGCTAAGAACTTCTCTGTCTCTCTGTCTTTTGACATGCCACTATTTAAAGTCTTTGTTCACAGACAAGTTCATCTTCAAGAGGGGTGGTAGATTTCCGACACAACAGGAGTATTTATTAAAAATTGTTAATAAATTATTACTGAAATAGAGGCACCATATGATGTTCTTTATCTCAGTTCAACTCATGGTGCAAGTGATGTCTACAACTGGAGGCTTATTTAAAATCTCATCATTTTTATTAGTTTTGGTTTGTAGTATAATTACTGTTGTCATTGGCTTAAGAAATTTCTGCTTTTTACACTTGGAATGACTTTAGCCTATTTAATGGAAGTAAGTATAAGAATTATTTATTTTATTTCTCATGTCTTGCTATATTATTTTATGTTTATTACAAAAACAAACTTTTTATGAAATTCACTACAAATGTTTTTGTTTTAATAAAAATGTTTCAAGGTGGATAATTAATTTAAAGAGGCATAAAACATTCTGCACATCTTTGTTAATGGGTTGGCAGGTGATAGATCCAAAGTTTCACCAAATCATATATTAATTATAATATGACCTTAGAGAAGAAAAAATATACCAAGGTGAAGTGGAGTAACTTTTGGGGCCAAATTAATTCTGCTCTTTATCTCTACTTTTCCATTTGAATTTCTTAAGCCAACTACAGCAGCAAACTACCACAAACCCAAACTGAAAATAAAAATTCCACTGGAAATCCTGAGATTTGAAATAGGCCTCTAGTTCTGGACCTCAGTCACACCATGAGCTGGCCTGTAATATATAACACCATAGGACACAGAAAGAGAGACAGAGAAAATGTGGTGGAAGACCACACATAGAGATGGGCCTGAGATCAAGCTTGTGACAGAGTAAGTGATCAACCTGGTTAGAGGACACTTGTCACCTAATGCTCCTAATAGAGTGGAAAGAACTAAAACTAAGAATCAATATGACAGGTGGTAGTTTCCCAAACTTTGTGTTCAGATTAAGTTTCTGCATTGATTTCTCATGTTATTCAGTTGGGAAAACTTAAAGGTCCTTAGCTGGTGTTGACATAATTCAGTAGAATTGTTTGATTGGGCAAGTAAATTTACTTTGTCTTCATTATAGATTTTCTAAAAGTAATCACCTATTCTATAAAGCAAAAAAATCCAGTGATTTTTATATATTTATTGGTCATTATCTTGATCAGCCCCTATGAAATATTTCATTGTTTAGGGTAAAAAGAAAAAAACTCATTTTTTTTTTTGTGTTACCATAGCAACAACATCAGTAACACATTTTCTTTTTTATTACAGTGTAACACGGATATAAGAGAGCTGTCGGGACTGGAGAAGAAGTCTTATATCCGGGTTTCTCTTATATCCGGGTTTGGTCTATTTTATATACATTAATACAGGTTCTAATTTGGGACCAGAGAAAATCTCTCTTATATCCGGGTCTCTTATATCCGGGTTACACTGTATTTATTTTATCTTGTATTAGCTTTTTTTTTCACAATGACATAAAAAGATAAATTCTTTTGGAATATAAAATAATATGCAACAATAGAGTTAACTGTATGGATTACACATATACTCTGATTTAGACAGAAGTGTCAGTATCATCATCATCATTATCATCATCATCATCATCATCATCATTATTATCATCAGTCCCTTGACCGGGTCTGTTTGTCGGGTTGCTCGTAGCTGAGTAACTAACCAGCTCCCTATACATGTCTTGGTAGGTGTAAAGCTGACAGAGTCCGTCCCTCTCCAGGTCAGATCATAGCTGATGTCCTTCAACTTCAATATGGTCAAGTGACAGTTGTTTCCACTGAGGATACCCTCTACCCTGGCTGTTGACTTCAGTCTAGGAAACCCTCTGCTCAGGGATGCTGTGTCATCAACACCCTGGATATACTGTCAGTAGTTCAGCCCATGTACAGATTTAGTCTACAGCTGGTCAAACCACACTGTGTAGTTACTGTCTCTCGATTGAACTCCTCACTGGTGAGAACCTTGGAACCACTACACATGGAATTGTAAGCATGATTTAGTGCCAGTCATGATCAACTAATTACTGATATACAGGGTTTCCCATAATGATGGGGCATATTCTAAATGCAAGTATCTTGGATTATAAAAATGACATTGAGTGCCAGATATATTTATTACACAACTGACAATATGATCATAACAATGACCATGAAAATATTTATAGAAAAGGCACAAGCAAGCTACATTATGGTGGTGGGAAAGTGACTGTAGCTGAGATGTCAAGTCAGGACCAATAACATTGCATATTCTTTGAATTTTATCAAGAATCTCTAAATATATAGCAGAAGTAACAAACCAGATGTAACAGCAATATCCAATGCATGGATGAATGGTAGATTTATAGATGTCTAAATAGATTCTTATATATATATATATATATATATATATATATATAATTTGGAAAAATCATGAAAAGAATATTACATACACAAGAAGGTTGGTGATATGTCTTTGGAGGTTAAGAAAAATAATTTGGTTGCCATTTTCTCCAAAATTATTAACACTAAAATCTTTCATTGATACATTTACTTTTGCAAATATATTTTTTTAATTAATAAAAAAATAGTGCCATCCTTGACCCCATATTGATTTTGGGTTGGCAGTCAACATTTCAAATATTGCCATCATTTGAAGACTCTCATTCTGATCTTAAGCACAAATGTCCCTTTCATTCACAGTTTCCTTAAAACTTCCACACTGGTCACATTTTTGTTTTATTTGGTATCACCCCATTCAAGGTAGTAAAGCCACTATGACACAAGGGTTTACAGGGTGTGGAAGGATTAGGAACAGAAACATTAATAATGAGTGGGAAGAGGAAAGAGTAATCAGGAGGACAGTAGATAGTGATTGACATTGCATTTAAATTTTTGCAGTTTGTCATATAGGAATAAAGTGTCACTGCCAACACTGGAGTTTGAACATAGATCACTAGAGCAGCAAACACAGGCAATTCCATTCAAATAAGTAGATCACATGATGGCAAAGGACATGTATATATGGGAATTAGTGTGGTGTCTAACTGATCACCATTTCTATTTTATCCTCTATTACTATATGGATCACTCTTTCTACATTATCCTCTATACTATTCCCTATTCTGATCAATATTTGGTGGTTACTTTTGAACAAGTATTATCGAGCAAGTACTATTCGTGCAAGTGTTATTTGAAGGTGTCTGACACCAGTATTGTTCAACAATGTTACTATAGTTGTATCTACGGTTACAAAGTCTCTACTACAATGAGCATTACAAAAGTGTCAAGAAGTGTTTGTTGACATCACAAAACAGATTAAAATTGGCTGGAAAGCATAGAGCCAGAAGGGAATTCTATAACCAAGAAGTGCAAGAAACTGTTAGCATAGAAGTTATGGCTACATCTACCCAGCTCAATTATAAATTGATGAGATTTTGATGCCAGTCTAATTCTGCATTTAAATTAAAAAAGTCTATGTAGCATAACAAAGAGCTTATCTGAACAACTACCATGAAAGTATTTATAGAAAAGTCACAGAGAAGCAATCTTATGGCAGTGGAAAAATGACTGAAGCTGTGCTGCCAGATCAGGATCAATAATATTGCAGATTCTTCTTTGGATCTTATCAAGGAGCCAAGGTAAATATCTGAGGCACCAGACCATATGTGGCAGCAATATTCTCAGCATGGATGGTAGACTTATAGATATGTAAGATACGAATGATAGACTTATAGATTTATAAGATATACATGTTCTGTATATGGTATTCTCAGTATCCTTCTGTAGAACCACAGCTCTATTGTCTCAAGTTTTGGTTTCATCTGCAAGAAAATTGTTCAGCATACACTGCCATACAGGAAGATTGATATTACATATCAGTTCCTAACTTTTTTCTTTGTTTCCTAATAAAATTAGTATCTCTTAATACTTATTAATTAAATAATACTTAATTAATGGTTAATGCCCGGATAAACTAGTTGAAATTAATACTAATTAGAAAGAAATTCATGCAGAACAATCACTGATTGAACAATTATATTTTTACAAAAATCAGTCAAATATATGTGAAAATAAACAAATCCCCTCTTCAAAGCTGTAATCGTCAGTAATAATTAGAAGTTCTCAAGTGTGCTGAATAGAACAAACAACTCCTCCAATTAGATATCTCATTTATTTAAAAAAAAAAAAAAAGAAAAATATATTAAAAGATAGAAATTTTCTTTTAATATCATTGCCTGAGGTATTTATGTCTGTTGTAGTTTTGCCTTCTGCAAATTAATTATTCTTCAAGATGGATTTCCAGAAAAAGGAAAGCTGAGGTGCAAAGTCTAATAAAGTTTTCTAAATGGAGATTTAAGCAATGCAATATTAGACATTTAAAGACAAGATTCCCTATCACAGAAAAAAATTAACTTTCCCCCTCTTTTCTCCCAATCTACTCATCTTTTAGCTCCTACTTCTTTCGATTAATTTTTCCTTTCATCTCTACTACTGCTAAGGTTTCTATTCCTTCCAGTTCTCCCTTTTTTTTCACTCTCCCATTTCTTCCTCTCTTGTCTATATCATACCCTCTTCTTTTATTCTCACTCTCCTCCTCCTCCTTTTGTTTCTTTACTTCTTTATTTTCTACTCTCTCTTTTCTTCTAACCTTTTCTACCCACTCCTTACTATTTATTATTCTTTTCTTTCCTTTTTTTCTCTTCTTTTCTCCCGCCTTCTTTCCAACATTTACAGTTCAACACTTGTTTTTTTCTTCAATCAATAAACATTAATTTTAAAGTAGCAGTAAAAATATTTTTTTGTAAATACAAATAAAAAATATGTCAAAATTTTCCAAATGAAGATTTTTAAAGAGAATTTAAGCAACTGTTATCGGAGGAAGTAGAAAAAAAGAAAGAAGGGCAGAAAGAGTAAGAGAAGAGAGAGAAAGAGGCAAGAAGAGGAGAAAGAAAGAAAAAGACAAGAAAGAGGAAAGAATGAAAAAGAAAATAGAAAAGATAAGTAGAGAATGGAAATGGTATGAGTAAATGAAAAGGAAAGAAAAAGCAAGATAGGAGAAAATGGAGAGTGATAAGAGGAGGGAGTGTGGAAAGAAAGTAACAGAAGGAAGATAGGAGGAAAATGACAAGAGGAGAAAGAGTGGAAGGAAAGTGACAAGAGGAGAAAGGATAGAAGGAAAATGACAGGAGAGGTAAGAATGGAAGAAAAAGGATAGGAAGAGGAAAAGTGGAAGGAAGTGATAGGAGAATGAAAAGACAATAGGAAAATGACAGGAGGAGGAAGGGTGGAAGGAAAATGGCAGGAGGAGAAAAAGTGTAATAAAAATCACAGGAGGAGAAGAGGAAATGTGAAAGGAGGAAGAAAAGAGATAGGAAAACATTAGGAGGAGAGGTAGGAAAGTGATAGCAGGAGGAGAGGAATGAAAGTGATAGGATGAGGAAGAGAAGAAGGGAATGAGGAGAAAGTAAGTAAAGATAAGAAAGAAGAGAAAACAAGAAAGATATAAAAAAAGTAAAAAGAATAAGGAAAAGTAAAAGTAAATAAGGATGCAAGTCAGCCAAGACTAATTTGTATGTAGATATTGTTCCTTTACAAATATTCAAATAACAATTCTAAGGTTTGCCTTAAGAAATTATAAACAACAAAGACCTGGAGATGGAAATAGAAAAAAATGTGGCACTTAAAAACTAAAACTCTTCCTGTTGTGTTTGGAGCTTCGGGTCTGATAAAGAAAGGAACTAAAGAACAAATCAACAAATAATGTGCCTTCTATCCAGGAATTACAAAAATAGTTTCAACAAGCACAACCCATATCCTGCAAAGAACTTTGTCCATTTAAGTTTTTATGTTAATAGCTGTCATTTATTTAATTAGGTGGAAATAACAAAAAATATAACCTTTGCTTACTCTAGTTAATTGACTATAAACTGGCATGTGATTTTAAAAGAAATGCAAGCCAAAAGTATATTTTTTAAAACAATAATACAGTGTAACCCGGATATAAGAGAGTTGTCGGGACCGGAGAAGAAGTCTCTTATATCCGGGTTTCTCTTATATCCGGGTTTGGTCTGTTTTATATACATTAACACAGGCTCTAATTTGGGACCAGAGAAAATCTCTCTTATATCCGGGTTTCTCTTATATCCGGGTTACACTGTAGTTATAATATGCTTTGCATATCCTTATAAGAATGGGTGCCATGATGGATATATTGAGCTTTGGATATTTGTATCCAAGCGTCACTCTGTTGGCATATGTCTCTCTTACCCAATAACAATAATAATGTTCAATAAATAATATTTTAGAGATAAAGTTATAAGCTTTGATAGTGAGGATTGGGGATAAAATTAACTGACAGGAAGCCCCAATTTGCATATAAGATTTGGAGTGAATTTTTAACCACATTTTAAATGTATGTCTTATATACCATCAAATACAGTAACTTGAATTTATAAGCTGAGTAAACCTTATGTATAATATGTGACAATGATAAAATGAGATAGTAGGCTTATATATATTTTTTTTAATCAGTATCACCCCCAGCAAGGCAGTACAGCCACTATCATGAAAGGGGTTACAGGGTGTGGAAGAATTAGGAACAGAAACATTAGTAATAATAAGAAAGAAGAAAGAGTAATCAGGAGGACAGTAGATAGTGATTGACATTGCATTTAAACGTTTTCAGATTAAAATTGGCTGGAAAGCATGGAGCTGAAAAGGAGTTCCACAAGCAAGAAGTGTGAGATATGAGTCTGTTAGCACCGAAGTTGCAGCTACATCTAGCTAGCTCAATTGTAAATTGATGAGATCTAGCTGCCAGTCTAGTATTGAGCTTAAATTCATACAGTCTAGGTACCATAGTGAAGAAGTCATCTGAACAATTTCCATGAAACTATTTATAGAAAAGGCACAGAGAGGCAACCTGATGGTGATGTGCAAGTGACTGAGGCTGAAATGCCAAATCAGGAGGTCAATATTTTACTGATTGTCATTGACATCAATATTTATATAAAAAAGTGCCGTAATATCTGGAGTGATTGTTTTGCAGTGAAACACTGTTTTACTTAGATTCTAGAAGCATTTTACAGACTATTTTTTAATATGTACAGTCTTTATGTTTTCATTTTAAGGCACACATTTTATTTGATTTGTAAATTAAATAAAATCATATTATATTCAGAAGAAAGTACTATTGTTGCCTACTAAAAGAAAGTAAACAAAAATTAAAAAAACTTTTATAACTTTGTAAGGTAGATGAAATGGTAAGAAAAAAACCTCCTTGTGTAATGAAGTTGGGAAACAAATCTTAATGACAGTTAGAAATATTTTAGATATCAAAATATTAAAACTTCC
>CAHIKZ030005565.1:1867500-1890000 GCA_903632075.3 Acanthosepion pharaonis | reverse complement strand
CCAAACTATCTGAACATAATGTGTTGATTAGCTACCTGTGCCAAAAGCATGCAGAAATGAGGGTAGAGGATGTGATGGCCCCAGGCATTCATATCAGCAGGGCATCCAATCAAAGAGTAAAATAAATTTTAGTTTATATTTAATTTGAATAAAGTGCTTATTTCATATTTCACCAGTTTATTAAATATTTAAAACCTTTAGCACACTGCATTATTAATATTACTTCATTTTCCTCTGCATTCTTTTTCAAGGCCTCACAATTGCAGTAGCCTTATTGTTAATCTCACTCAAAGTTGTTTTCTGTTGCCATAGCAGGATATGACAACACAACTATGAACTTCAAACACACTATTGTTCATAGATCAGAGTCACCTTCAGTGGTAGGATAAACTTTTTGTACAGCATATGAAGTCACATACAAAGTGATAAATGTTAAAATATCTTCCTTTCTCTCATTTCTCAGTAATAGGTCGTATAGCCACCCACCACTACTTAAGTCTGTTGACTTCCAATCCGTATTGAATGATAGCAAAAGTTTTCCCCCTCCCTTAAATGAATGATGGGATACTTTTCTTAGTCAATAAAATAGGTCAATTTACAATTTGAAGATCATTGGGTTCACTTATTTGACCTAGCTTTTTTGCATAGATGCAAATTTGTGGTTCGTAAACCCCTTTGCTTTCTTACCTGTGAATTTACTTTACTTATATTGTTTGCTTGCTTACCTGATATTATTTAATTTTTGCCTTTCTTTCTTTCTATTGCAAATATTATTATTTCTGTTGATTGGACAGTTGTGTTTGCATTTGGACCACGACTTCTATCTTAACAGAGTCCTAGGGGCATACAATGAAGGAGTTGGCTCTGAACATCACCAAACCTCTGCATATCATTGACCTTAGCTAATACATGGACTTTGGATTTTTGCCCATTTCTTGGACATAAAATAAGAGGGTTGGTTTATATTGAGATCAGCTTACACATGAGTAAATAATGGTTGCCACTTTGTTGTTAGATATAACCACTGTAAAATATCATTACTAAACTCACTTATGACTTATAATATCAAGCAATGCCTCTGCATGAAATTTTTAAAGAGAAGAAGGTGTTATATTCGGTCAATCCCACTTTCTTTTCAAGATCAGCATTTACCCAAAAAGAAGAACCAGTCAAGAACATTGGATGCTGTCAAATCACAGGTGTTACATCAGAGTTTGTGTTTCTAGTTGGATACCTTAGGGGAAGGAAAACTCTGATGTAACACCTGCAGCTTGACATCAATGATACCTGACTGGTTCTTCAAGTATATATGGCAACACCTCCAAATTCAGCTGAAATCCAGTTCTTTTAGCAAGATCAGGCAACCCTGGATATATTGTTAAATCTGAAGCACATGCAAAATAAATATCTTTTTTTATACTTCTGAGATGAAGTATTCTAATTACTTACACTATTTACATCATTTTGACTGCTGTCTTCATATCTATTTGCCATATTCACAATGTTTCAGTTCTTGTACACTCCAACCTTCTTCAGGTGATATATGCTGTAATTTCAAACCAAATTCTTTATTTAGTCTACGGGGGTGGATTGTTCTAATTCCACATGCTATGGCTTTTTTGGGGGGGTATATCTCAGTATCAGTTAATTCTTTTTAGTAAGCCAACTCTCCAAGTTTCTGTAATATTTATTCAATAATAAATTTCTGATGAGAAAGAATTTTTGAGATTTAACTTAAAAACTAGCATAAGGAATTATAGTTTAACCTCCTGGAACTAAACAGGCATACAAAGAAATTGTATCAGGTGATTAACGTAATAATCTTGTTAATTCCATATAGACACCATTGTTGTCTCGCAATTTTCGTTTCATCGGCAACTTCATTTATGAGACAGGAGACAGCCTACTGCTTTGTGTGAGAAAGACTGTCTTAAATTCCAGTTTGTATATATATATATATATATATATATATATATATATATATATATATATATAGATAGAGAGAGAGAGAGAGAGAGAGAGAGAGAGGTGGGCATATACTATAATAAAGAGAAGTTTTCTTCTCTTTCCCTTCTTCATCCAACCACCTCGGTGACACTGAAAATGCATTGGCATAAAATTTTTGCATTTTCTTATTTCTTGTTCAAGAAAAGGATTTTGCCACTATTACTGTCTTTTATTTAATCATTAACATTATTATTTTGTCTTTCCATATTGTCCTAACCAACCCCCAACCCAAACTTCTTTCCGACTCCTCTTGTTGGCTACATTCTGTTTTGTCCTTCACCCTTGTTTCTGACAATGATGTCATTTGCATCTAACTTTTGCATATAGAAGAAGAAATATCTTTTCCTTACACTACCTTCCTTTTAAATCAGCATACCTCTTCTGCACTGTCTGCTATCATCTCTAATAATAAGGTAAAATGGAAAGAAAAAAGAAAAAGAAAAAAAAATAGATTGCCAAAATTTTTCTAAGGAGTTTTAACAGTTAATAGCTTTCGCATTTTTACTCCTTGTAATGATAGTTGAAGAAGAGAACTTCCGAGTAAAGAAAGTACTATAATCATTGAAGTTTAAGATTAAAAAAGAAAAAAAAAGAAGAGTTTGATACAGGATAATGTTTTGACTAAACAGATTTGGAAAATATCAGTTTGGGATTTTGAGAGAGAAAATTTCTTTTGCATTATTTTGTTTCCAACTAATTTTTCTTTTTACTATTATTTTGATTCAAGTTAATTTAGTGTGTAGGAGAGTGTTTGTGGGGAGGACAATTTTGGTTATTTTTTTAAATTGTTTAAAAAAAAAATTGTTTAACTCTTAAGATCGGCTCAATATTTAAGACCCTTAAGAAGAATAAGATTCAAGTTCCTAGAATTCGTTTTTTTTTCTTTTTGCTTTTGTATTCTTTCTTTTTTTTTTTTTTTTTCGTCGACTTATTTGCAATGCAAATGATTGTGAATAAAAGAATTGGAGATTCTTATCAAATTGGGTGTGTGCATCTGTAAAAGTAATTTCACCTATAATTCTTGGCCTTATTTGGCGAACAACAACAGTATGTGGAGGTAGGAGAAGTGAGAAAATAGAAATTGTGTGAGAGGGGGAAAGAGGGAGAAGAGGCAGTAAAAATAGATGCAGGTAAGAAAGAGGAAGGAGCTAAGCTTAGGTAGAAAGGGAGAGGAAAGAGGTAAGCTTAGGCAGAAAGAGAACGGAAGGAACTGAGCTTAGGGAAAAAGAGAGAGAGAAAGTGATGAATGAAGGTAAAAGAAAGGAAGAAAGAGTGGTTAGAGTAATAGAAATAGGTGAGGGGATAGAGGGAAGCTGAAGAGAGAGACAAAATTGACAAAGAAAAGTAAGAGGAAGAAATAAAATAATTTAAGAGAAAAATGCTTGATAAATTATTTAGAAATGAGAAGCTTAGACAGTGAAAAGAATAGTTTTTTCTTTTACTATTGTTCACTCAGTACAAGGCTGAAGAACCACTCAAGTTAGAAGGTTACTAACAGAAGTTGTTTTAAGGGCATACAGGAGATGAGCAGAGGTGCATATTATAAGGATATGTAGGATAGATAATAGTTGACTCTCAACTTGAAGAGGTTAAGATTGTAGTGATCAGGGAAGCATCTCCTTGGGAGACCATTACACAGTGCAACAGTTTTGGAGAAGAAGCTGAGTGGAACTCCCTCCTCACAAATGCATTATGAGGATGAGTCTATAGACACTTGGAACTTAAGGTTAAAATGATTTGATTTATGAAGGATGATAATGACATGGAAACAGATGGGTAATTTTAATAAAACAAGACAAGGAATTTATTCATAAATTTACATGCTTGAAGTAGCTAATTTCAGGAAAACAAATCAGAATTTTTAAAGTCCAAAGTTTTAACATATTGTCATGATGAGGAAATATTCATAAAACAGCATGGCCTGGAAGATTCAAGATGTGAAGGTCTGAACTGGTGGAACCAATGAATGTAGTTTGACCAAACATCTGCCATGAAAATAGTGATAGAGTAGCAAGAGGCGAGTAATGTTTTACCTGTGGGTAAGGGGGAGGTTGGTTGAGAAAATGAAAGGAAGAAAACAAGAAGAAAGAATTTGAATGAAAAACTGAGTAAGAAAACTACAGTATGCAAAGAGAGAAAGAAAACCAGTTGAAGAGGGAGTAAGTGACAAGAAAAAAAATTGTTTATAAAAAAGAGAGTGGAGGCAGTTTGAAAGTTCTTTTGCTGGGGGGGGGTACTAATAAATGATTTCATAGTCACTGACATCGTTCTCTTTATTACCCAAATAAGAAGAGTGGAAACAGACATAAAAAAGAAAGAATACTTTTTATATTATTCACATTGTTCGGACTGTTGTCCTCATCTTTATTGTTATATTCATTCATTTCACTTCATCTTATTAGTGATGTTTTTACATGAAGCCTTTTCACTAATGCTACTTTTTTTTACTAGTTTTACTGCATCTTATTATTTTTTTTTACACTATCTACATCTTTCAGAATGGTTTGGCTTAGTTTGGTTTGGTTTACGGCACATCAACCTCAATGGGTCATTTAATGCCGACAATTTTTTTTTTTTCCTGGTAATATTTTTGTTTTGTCAAAAATCCATTTCTGTTAATATTTTTTCTCAAAAAAATATAGCTGGTAATATTATTTTTTCAAAAACATATAGCTGGTAATATTATTTTTCAAAAACATATAGATGGTAATATTATTTTTTTTTTTTTAAATATACAGCTGGCAACATTATTTTTTCAAAAATGTATTATCAGAGGCCCTGCTGTTGGACGTAGTTTATCGTCATACCCAGGACGCGGATGTAGTTTATCGTCATACCCAGGACGCGGATGTAGTTTATCGTCATACCCAGGACACCTTTCAGAATGCTGTTCTCATCTTTATTGTCATATTCACAATGTTTCGACCATTGTATGCTCTGTCCTTCTTCAGGTTATATACGTTGGACACATGGCCCAGTGGATAAAGGTGTTGGTTGAAGTAATCCAAAATGTGACTTAACTCAAAGTGTTGTTAGTTCAATACCTGGTCACAGTGAAGGGAAAAAAAAAACTTGGAGAGTTGAGTTACTAAAGGGAATAAACTGAAACTGAGATATCCAGAAAAGTCATGGCATGTGGAATTAGAACAATTTACCCCAATGGATTAAATAATGGGTTCAGTTTGAAATTCAAATGTATCTCAGCTGAAGAAGGCTGAGGCGTACAGTGGCTGAAATGTCATGAATATAGAAATAAAGATGAGGACAACAGTTTGAATGATGTAAATTGTGTAAATAGTTACAATACCTCACCTTGGAAATATAGACAAATGTTAAAGAAAGAATAATTTTTCTTCTTTCTCCTTTCTTTTTCATACAGAAAGGGAAATGATAAGAGAAGTTTTAAAAGAAATAGAATAGGTGTAAAAAAGGCCATGAGTAATATAAAAAAAATGAGTTGAGTGGCTGGAGGAGGAAGACAAAGAAAAGGTGGAAAATAAATAGAAAGATAACAGTAGATATAAAAGCAACTGTAAATAAGAAAGCCAATAATGATAAAGAAGGAGAAAATAAAACAAAAAGAAAGAATAAAAGAGAAAAAGAAAATTGAGAGAAATACAGAGAAATAAATTAAGGGAAAATAGCAGTGAGAATCAAACAAATTCAAAATGGAAGAATTAGAGAGAAAACTTTTCTTCTGTTTAATCGAGGGGAAATCAGTCTACAAGGATTTTCAGATATACTTGCTATGGTGTCTGTCATGTCTCACTTGTTATATGTGGAAAAATTCACAGTTAACAAGATAATTTCCCAACAGTTGTTCAGACTATTGATCTCATCCAATTTATTTCTTTTGCTGCTATCACAACATTTCAAGCAAGCTATCTGACAGCCTTCTTCAGACCTAAGATGGAAAGGGAGAGTTTCTATTGGCTACCATTTTCTAGTTTGCTGTGTCCAAAAACAAATAAAAAATGTCCCTGTCTTCTATCATATAGCTTGTATACCTGAAGTAAACCAACTGTTATCAACAACTTCATTCAGTAAACTTTGAGTGTTTATGGCTGTATCAAGTTGAAACACCAGTTCCTGTATGATCACAAAAGTTAAGCAACATTGATCCTGGTCAGTATCTAGATGGTTGACCACTTGGGAATACCAGGTACTGTAAGTTTAGATGTGTGGGTGATGTAATGGAATTTTTAATTGAAGAGTCAAGCTCCTATTCCTGTTAGGGAAAGGTATGAATCCACCTCTTCTCCCCTAGTTATGGGTTAATTAGTAAGAGTTGTATCGCTAAACCATTATTATGTCAAAAAAAATTCTTACAATCTAAAAATATTTTCTGGCTTTAAATAACCTGCAAACGGCTGATAAGTCATAGAAAATGAATCAATCACTCAAGTAAATACAGATTAACTACACAGGCATGTCTTTTAGAATTACCTTCTCTGGACTATAAATGTATAGAAACTACCATGTCCACAAAATGAGTGTTCAATTTATATACTGATTATAGTATAGAATTGATCCCCCAATTTATATCCACATTATAATTTGTTTGTTTAGCAAATTCTGATTAGATGTGAATTCACCACTTCTCCCCCAGCTATAGGTTAATTAGTAAGACTTGTAACACTAAATCACTATGATCTCAAAAAAAATTCTTACAATCTAGAAATATTTTCTGGCTTTAAATAACCTGCAAAGGGTTGATAATCCGTAAAAATCAATCATGCTCGATGTTGCTTAACATTGGAATGGAAGTTAATTGCCCTTGTTCTGAGAGAACAAGGCAGATAAAAGAAGAAATTAAGTAAGTGTTGATGGCAAACTTATTGTGTTCACTTATCACTAATACCTTTAGGAAAGGCTTGAGCCCACGTCTCCCTGGATCCTATATATGTAGTAAATAGAGGTGCAAGGTAGTGCAGTGGGGATCAGCATGAAAAAAATGGAATCAATGAAGGGATGATTTTCAGTTGAAGCTGTTTGTATTCACTTTGCTCTAATCAGACAGTTATGTGCCATGTGTGATACATGCTTAGGCAGTCATGTATCTTTCAATATATGACTGATGAGGCAGATTTTTCCTGCAGTAGATTGCCATTTCTTTCTGCGGTAGACCACTTGCCATTCAAGACTATAGAACTCAGTCTGTCCTGCTATTTACCCATAGCTGGGGAGAGAATAAGAGGATTCATATCTTTCCCAAGAGTATTAGCATGTAAGTGAATGTAGTGGATTCAACTGAATTTCGAACTTGGCTCTCTGATTCCTCAATCTGAGCCACTATCCATTACTCCACCATACCTTTAAGAAAGGGATGAATCCACATCTCCCTGTATTCTCTCTATATATATTTGCTAAATGGAGATTTCAGAAACCAATTTCCTAAAATAAATTTTTCACTGACAAAGCATCAGAATACTGATTTTGGGAAGTGAATCAGGCTGAGAACTTTTCAGCACTCCATCATAATATTAGCATCTATACTAGCAGATCACCTGATTCATCTGTTTTTCTATAAATATTGAAAAATTTAATTTAACAAGTGCATCACTTCGTCGTCTGTTACAAACCTTTAAAGTGTAATTGAGGTTAACAGAAAAAGTTTGCGAAGTGAAAAAAAGAATATATGAAGAGGAAAAATTTAAATTTGAAAGAAAATGGAGAAATTAGAGGCAAAAATAACAGTCTTGTTTTATCAACACATAGGGAAAGACGAAGAGATAGATGTGTAGAAACGAAGAATTTAAAAAAAAAAGTTAAATTTTGGACAATGTGAGAAAACAACTTTTGGTTAAAAATTTAAAAGAAAGAAAAATGAAGAACAAGAAAAGAAAGAAAGGACAAAAAGAAAGAAGGGCAAAAGAAAGAAAAGAAAAAGAAGATTGAAAACGGTAAAGAAAGAAGAAAGAAAAACAAGTGAGAGAAACAACTTTTGGTTAAGAATTTAATTGAAAAACGAAGAGAATGAAAGAAGAAAAGAACAACAGAAAAAGAAAGAAACGACAAAAAAGAAAGAACAGCAAAAGAATGAAAAGCAAAAAAAAAAAGAAAGAATGAAAGAAGTAAAGAAAGAAAGAAGAAAAAAGGAGAAAAATAAAAGGAAGAAAAGAAAGAATGTAAGACAGAGAATGAAAGAAAGAAAAAGAACGAACAAAGAAAAAACAGAAGAAAGAAAAAATTGATTCATTTTCAACAACTTGTCAACTCTTTGCAAGTTTTTTAAAGCCAGAAAATATTTTTAGAATGTTAGAATTTTGTTTCTTTTTAGCGGTAATAATACCCTAAGGTACATAATGAGGTTTCTCAGGTATATAATAAGGAGAGAAGGCTTGGAAAATCTGATACTCACAGGACAGATTGAAGACAAGAGAGACAGAGGAAAACAATGCATACTTAGGGAGATTGAGTAAATGGATGGAGGAGCAGGGTTTAGAAGAAATAACAGAAAGACAAATTACTAATTAACCCACAGCTGGGGGGAGAAAAGGTAGATTCAAACCTTTCCCCAAGGGTATGTAAGTGAATATAACAAACTCAACTGAAATTGGAACTCAAACTTACAGCACCTGGTATTCCCAAGCAGTTACCTACCTAGATACTGACCAGGCTTGACATTGCTTAACTTCAGTGATCATAAGGGAACCAATGTTTCAACATGATGTAGCTGTAAGCCAGCAAAAATGAACAGAAGAAAGAAAGAGTGAGAAAAAGAAAGGAGAGTGCAAACAAGCAAGAAAGAAAGAAAGAAAGAAAGAAAGAAAGAAAAAGAAAGAAGAGTGACAGAAAATAAAGAAGAAAAAGAAAAGAAAGAAGAGTGAAAAAATAAAAATGAAAAAAAAAGAAGAGTGTGAAAAGGAAAAGAAAAAAAGAAAGAAAGAAAGAAACAGAAGAAAGAAAGAAGAATGAAAAAAAGAAAGTGTGTAAAAGGGAAAGAAAGAAAGAAAAAGGACAGATGAAAGAAGAGTAGAAAATGGAAAAGAAAAATAGAAAGAAAAAGAACAGAAGAAAGAAAGAAAGAAAAAGAACAGAAGAAAGAAAGAAAGAGAACAGAAGAGTGGAAAAAGAAAGAAAGAAAGAAAGAGCCAAAGATATAAATGAAAAGCTTTCATTCAAATACACAGAGAAAAGAGAATAATGAAAAAAAGTAAAAGAAAAGCTAAAGTGAATAATAAAAATTGATCTGAGAAAAAGAAAGAAAATATTTTAAGAAAAAATTAATTATTAATAAAGCAAGAGTGAGAGGATAAAGATGTAAAATTGAAAGCAAAGTCAAAGCAAAATAAAGAAAAGAGGAAAAAGGATGTATGAAAAAAAAGGTTTAGCAGAAAATAATTTGAAGGAATGATAAAAAAAATAAATGAAAATGATAAAAATTCAAGATCAGTAAAAGAAAGGAGTGAGACAAAGTAAGGAAAGATAGTTTAACTGAAAGTAGCATTGTGAGCAGACAACGATAGAAAAAGAAGCCACATAATCTTCCTATTCAATCCAATCTAAAAGAATCATTATTTCCAAACCATTTTGCCATTAAAAACTTGGAGATGTTTCATTAAAATATTCATTAAAGAAAGAAAAATAGAAAACAAACAAATGGCAAGAAAAGTAAAAAGGAATTAAATCCAATGGAGTTGAAAGAAGATGAAGGAAATCATTTTGAAAAAAAGGCTTGATACTTCATTTAAAGGAATTGTGGGAAATACAAGTAACTAAATTTCCATGAATATAAAGTTCCACAAAATTGTCTTATTATGAATGGCTACAAAAACATTTATCCCTTATAAAGACAGGTATACAGCTAGGTAAATAAGAAGCTAAATACGTAAAGACAAACAGGTGATTATACATGTTTGCTCATCTTAAAGCTATATATATATACAGGGTCTGCTAAAGTAGGTATACAGTAAGTATTATACCATTATTAATATGATATTATTGATGTTTGTGTAATTAATACAATGTTTGGTGAGAAAATTTTGTTTTTCATTACTGTATACCTACATTTGCTGTTTGGAGCCAAAGGCAACTTTATTGAATAAATTTACTATTTAGTATTTCAAGATATCTATCATATTTTTGGTAAATATATCTGTTAAAATGAGATGTTAGTGTTATTTTCATTTTTGCCTATTTTAGATGAAAATTTACCATTTTTGCATTTTTTTAGATGACAATTTATCCATCGCACTCTTTATGTATTAAATAGAGGTGCAAGGTAGTATCAGCACAGAAAATAGAATGTGATTTTTAGCTGAAGCTGTTTGTGTTCACTTTGTACTAATGCCCTTAAGAAGGCATGATTCCAGCTTTCCCTATATTCTATATATATTTTCTAAATGGAGACTAAAGGTAGTGCAATAGCTATCAGCATGAAAAATGGAATCAGTGAAATGAGTCTGAAGCTATTCGTTTTCATTTTGCACCAATGTCCTTGGGAAGGGCATGAATCCACCTTTCCCTGTATACTATATATGTACTAAATTGAGGTGCAATATACAGTAATGGTTATCAGCTTGAAAAATGGAATTCATGAAAGCTGTTTGTGTTCATTTTGCACTAATGCCTTCAGGAAAGGAATGTACCCACTTTTCCCTGTATTTCATTATATGTGCTAAATTAAGGTGTAGGATACAGTAATGGTTATCAGCTTGAATAATGGAATCAATGAAATGAGTCTTAAGTTGTTTATTTTCACTTTTGCCTAAATACCATTAGGAAAGGCATGGAACTAAATCTTGTGTTCTATATATGTACTAAATTGAGGTGAATGGTACAGTAATGGCTATCAGCTTTGAAAATGGAATCAGTGAAATGAGCCCGAAGCTGTTTCTGTCTACTTTGCCCTTGGGAAAGGCATGAATCTATCTCATCCCTCTTCAGCTATTGGGTAAAATAAAAGAGCAGACTGTTCTTTCTAGTTATAGGTGGCAACCAGGATTAGAAAAGGAAAAATTCTGAATTCAAAATCCATGAACCAGGCAACAAGAAAACAGTCATATATTCTCCAAATAGCAGTTCACAAATAATAAAGAAAAGGAATTAATGGAGAGCCATAATCCTCTACATTCCGAAAGGAGATGGCATTAAAGAAAAAGCGAGAGTGCTAAATATCTTTGTGTCATTTATGTATATTTAGCCACATGCACAGAAACTTTGTGGGTTTCTTAAAATTTTAAATGAAATTTGTAGATAATGCATGCATGCAAGCACATGCATGCATTATATGCATTTTTTTTATATTTTGGGAGGATAAAGCATGTACATATATTTGCAATCTATATAATTGATAAAAGGTTATCTATAGATAGATGTGACTTGAATACAACACACACAAAAGAAGCAAGTGAAACCCTTTGGGCATATATGTGTATATCCCAAATTATTCACACAGAAACATATATATATATATATATATTTATTTTTATTTTATATATATATATATATATATATATATATATATATATAAATAAATATATATATATATAGAGAGAGACAGACAGACAGACAGAAAGAGCCAGAGACAGAGAGGATCGATTAAGCTAAATTAATAGAGATATTGAAAAAATTGAAACTTATTTGTTTCCTAGATAAAAGGAAAAATATATTTATATAATGATATATATAAAGAGCCCTGTTTATGTTTGTTTATAATGGGGAAATTATTCCTGGTTCTAAAAAAATCCTTATATATATATATATATATATATATATATATATATATATATATATATATATAAAAGATAGATAGATAGATATAAAACTGTAAGACCCATTATTGAAAGATTTTTTTAAAAATCATCTTATTTATCTGCTGGGTTCATAATTATATTTCAGAGAAATGCAAGTTTCACACATGCACAGTTACACACACACACATATATATATATATATATGTATATACATGTGTATACATATATTTATATTATTTATATATATATATATATATATAAATAATGTGCCTAAACATATGTATACACATCCATACACAAATATATATACAAATGAATGTTCATAGACGTACACACACATATATATATATATATATATATATATATATATATATATATATATATGCACATATTCATACACACACATGCCCACACAAAAATATATATATATATATATATATATATATATATATATATATATATATATATGTACAATAATAATAGCTGGCCACTTGTATTCAAGGATACCTATCTATTAGGGTGACTAGCCAATCTCTATTGCAGGCTCTTGCTCAGGCAGGCACATTTGTGTTTGCTTAACACTCACAGAGCCAAACTGTGGTTTATACTGCAACTATGCTGAGCAGACCTTAGTTACAATTTCTGGTAGAGACTGTGTTATCTAGAATGCTCAACAATCTGAACAACACCAGCACACTCAAACACTGAGTCATGATGACTTGTGACTTCATGCTAGCACAGCTATTGACTGCTCCAAGTGTTTTGTCTAACTAATTTCACTCACAAGGCTTGGGTCAACCTGTGATATGGCTTTCAGACTCTTTCCAAAGGTGCTGCATGCTGGGATCATCCCTTCTTCAAACCGATAACATCAGGAAGTCTTGTTCCTGACAAATCGACCATGGTGAGATTTAAACTTGTGTCTTATGGTCAGAAAGCTAACATTCTAACCACTTGGCCATGTGCCTATATATATATATATATATATATATATATCATTTATTCGAAAATTATAACATAAATATGTTATAAAATCACTACAAAAATAGCCATTTTGTTTCAACACTTCTGGTGTCTTATCAAGTGATGGTGTTGAATATAGATTCTAGATGTAGATTTTCGAATAAATAATTATATTTGCTCTACTCTGTATTGAGCACTCTTTTAAGAATAGTATTTTTTGGTTATTGGAATTTATTCCATATACACTAATCTTATATACATACACACATATATACACTATGTATTTTGGGGTAAGTAGTAACTATAATGAATATTTTCCTTTCATATTGAGCTTATTTAAAGTTGCCTCCTATTTAATGTATCATAATTTATAGCATAAAAAGACCTTTATAATAATGTACTATTATTAGGGAATTTGGAGAGGTCCAAGTACTGGTATTCTATAGGGCTTCTTTTTTTTATCATTTCAGCCCAAGCAAGGAGATAATACCACTAAGACACTAGGTGGTTACTAGGAATGGAAGAGAATGAAAAAACTTTAGTCAGGAGAAAGAACAAATAAAAGAACAGGATTCTGGAAAACTGAAGATGGTGATTGTGATTGCATTTAAATTTTTGAAGATCATCGTTAGCAGGGAAGTAAGAAACATGAAGAAAATTCCACTGTCAAGAAGATAAGAAACTATAATAGAACTTATAGCTACATTTAGCTACTTCAACATTAAAATGATAAGACCTAGTTGTCAGTCTAGTATGTTTTAATTCACATGAAGGAGGAGACATCATTAAAACAATTACCATGAAAATATTTATAGAAAAAAACAGAGGGAAGCCAAACCATGGTGGTGGGAAAGTGACTGAAGTCAAGGTGTAATAGTATTACTGAGCCTTCTTTGGATTTTGTGAAGAATCTCAAGACATATAGCAGGAGCACCAGATCAGATATGGCAGAAATATTCAATGCACAGATGAATGGTAGATTTATAAACATGCAAGATGGATTCTGGAAAAAAAAAATAGGAAAAACTTTACTATCAGCAAACCTAACAATTGATTCAATAGAATCACTCCACTTCATGTTAGTGAAAAACATAAAACCATGAAGTTGCTCTCTTGGAGGTTAGCATCAGCTATTCTAATGGATAGCAAAAAATGGATCTCTATGGTGACTAAAAGATAGCAGTTTCATTTACAAGCTATTTTTTGCTCAAAGTATTCAAACATTTATCTATTAGATAACTCAACTACACATAAATATTTTTTAACCATCTCCACAATAGAAAAAGCTTGTCTAATATGGTATCAAACATGGCATAGGTATATATGTTATGTATATACATATGGCTGTCATGTAATTGTTAAACCAGACTATTGATTAGGCTAGTTCTGTTTGCTGATATATTTAAAGATTTTCAACACACCTTGGCAATAAGTATCTTTCTCATGTCACAGTGGTCCTTAAATCAATTCTAGGCAATTTATGTCCAATGACATGATGCATTATCCTGATGAAACTATCTCTCATTGTTGGGGTATATGGAGGACATGAATTGATACAAATGGTAACAAAGTAGTGCAATGTAATGGTTACTCACCTCTGCCACATGAAAACACTCCACATGTTTGTGGAACAAGCACCAGCCTGCATGGTGGCTTGTTGACAACTGGGGTCCATGCCACATGGGGTCTGTGCTACATACAAATTTTACCATCAGACTAAAAACCTGAAATCAAGCATGTTGACAGTTTTCCTAGGTTCAATTAGCAATATCCTAAGCCCAAATGAGACACTATGTCCAGTTTCATGGTGTTAGTGGGCCTTCTGGTCCTATATCTTATGGAAGCTAAAATAACTCTGAATTGTCCTGTAGGTACTTCAGGAATGGAGGAATGCTTATAAAATTTGAGATTCACAGGACATATTGATGACAAAATAGACAAAGAGAAACTTCAAATAATCTACCTAATGGTAGTCGTAATAGTAATATTAGCATTTTCCTAATAAGGAAACATTCAGCATTTATTGACTGAGCAGCCAGTGCTGCTCTCGGTTGTAATTTATAAAATCTTTCTATAAAGACAATTTCTTCAGGAAAATAGGTTTCTCAGTCTTTCTAATTTTTATGGGGGTTTTCTTCTTTTTTTTTTGAAGTAGTGTGGAATGTCAACATCCTGATTATGTCATTATTTTCTCTTTGAATTACATGTGATATCTATTGTAGCTTTTGCTGCTATTGAAATTCCTTATGTGATGTGGTTACTGTTATATGGTACAGTTCTTTTAGAGTTATAACAAGCATGAGTAAATGGGCGACAGAACAGGGAGGGGGAAAACACATACTTATAAGTCTACCATTCATCCTTGCTTTGAATATTGCTGCCACATCTGGTCTGGTGCTCCTGATATATATTTATTGATTCTTGGTAAAATCCAAAGAAGAATCTGCAATGTTATTGGTCCTGACATTACATATTGGCTTCAGTCCCTTTCCCACCACTGTAACTTAGCTTCCCTGTACCTTTTCTATAAATACTTTCAGTGTAATTTTTCCATTATGGTACCGAGACTTTATAAATTTAAGTATAGTACTGGATTGGCAGCAATGTAACCATAAGTTCTATTCTAACAGTTTCTTCTATTGCACTTCTTGCTTGTGGAACTCTCTTCTGGTTTCTTGCTTCCCAGTCAACTTTGATCATCAAAACTTTAAAGCCAATGTCAATTGTTATCATCTATCATCTTAATTTCTTGTTCCTTTATTCTTCTCTCTCTTTAATAGTTTATTTTTCTCATATTCTCTAACACTCAGTAACCCTTTGTGTTCTAATAGCTTTATTGCTTTGCTTGGAGTGAAATGATTAAAAAAAAATCAGATATATTTACAAAGGGTTTCAGGATTTTGGTATGGCCCTGCAATTATCAGTATATGTTTTTATATAGGGAGTCTCATTTAGAGTCTGTTTTCCAGAATTTTACATAGCCAGATCCAGCAATAGCCACAATGCTGGAATGAAGATATATAAACTGTAATATAAACCAATGTTGTGCTAGAGGTTTTCTTTTTTTTTTCAATTTAACTTTGGACAACAAAACTTCAGTACAAAGTTTAAGCACTTTGAGCCAATAAGATCAAATATCAACATTAACTCTTCTTTTTGAGATATTGAGTCAAAGTTTACTTTCTTTGGGTCATCTTTCAAGCATCTTACCTGATGAAATAGAAACAGAAAATATCATGGAGACAGTCTTCTGAAATTACATGTTAGGAATCAAGTTTATTTTTATTACTAACATTCTAGGAATAAACTTTGAGAGATTGATCATGTTACAAGAAAAGCGTGTTCCTTGCAATTTCCTTGTCTCTGCACTATGTAAAGCATTTAATTTTTGATGAGACCTCCTTTTTAATCATGTGCTCAACTTTCCCAGTCTATTCATCTTTCAAAGATAATCATCTTTATTTTTTTTCCTCTATATTATGGTTGGGAGCAACAACCTGAAAATGACAGATGGCCTAAGTATGCGCACATAGCAAGGAAATGTTATTTTACTATGATTGGATAGTATTACCTGAGCAGTATAATCAAATGTATCCATATTCATAATGAGAGAAAATGTTTGAAATGAAACCCAGTGTCATTATTTTGTTTCTTGTCAAAAGCAATGAACCTCTTTTTTTTTTTATATTTCATTGACAATTGCTCATGTCATAGTCAATACACTTGTATTTTATTCAAACTACATCTTGATTATTATAGATGATATATAATGTTTTAGCCAAGTACTCTCTGGCCATCTTTAGGTGTCTATTGTTCTGGCTGTTTATTTTATTTCTGTGATGTCAGTTCTTGTTCATTCTTGCTTAAACAGTATATATTGATTTGCTAACTTATACAGGAATTGAACTCATGACAACTCGATGACAGTAATACATGTTTCCTGAATCTCTATATCCACACTATACAACAATCATGAAGGACTTCAATGGTGTATTTTTGGAGCCCTTAAATCTAATGTCAGATGGATTTGAGTTTTGAAACCAGAAATAATATCACAATGACAAAATAATTCAATAATCAAAAACTATCACATATCAAGCAAAAGAATGGACATATAAAGATAGTCAGATGGTAATTGGCTGAAACATTATGTTCATATAATAATTATCAATGTGCATTTATTTATATATTTCCTGTTTTTTTCATCCCCACTAGGAAATATATGGTTAAATCATGCTCATCCCCTTGGTTCTCTGTTGCTTGCTCAGCTGCCATTGCCCATAGGAATCACTTCTTTTGCCTATATTGTAGTGACATGTCAGATCACAACAGATGTCTCTTTGTCTCAGCCCGTAACGAGTGCCTCAATGAATCTTGCTTTCCAGCCTGTTGGAAGTTCTCATCTATAGTACCTTGCTTTAAGAACTCTGGAGACCCTTCTGACCCATATAACTACCATCCTATCAGTCTACTACCATTCTTTGGGAAAGTCTTTGAAGCTTTAATCAAGAACGAAGTGGTTAATCATCTTACATCCCATGATCTACTCTCTGATAAGTAATATGGTTTCCGCTTTGCCTGTTCTACAGCTGATGTGCTCACAGCCATAACTGAAATTGTTTACCAAGCACTCTACAGTAATGGAGAAGCTTATGACATGGTTCTAGATATCTCTAAAGCATTTGATAGGGTCTGGCATGCCGGTCTCCTTCGTAAGCTTAAGGGATACAGAATTTCAGGTCAATTATTTGACTTAATACGATCATTCCTGTCAAAATATGTAATGAAGTTTGTTCTTAATGGATTCTCCTCCAGTTCCTTTCCCACAAACGTAGGTGTTCCCCAAGACTAAAACTAAAATATATTGAGCAATGAACTTCTTATAAAATTAAAATGGACCCCCTACAATTGCTACATCTACTTATCAAGAGATGTCAGCAACTGACCATTAATTTTTTGTCACTTTTATATTGAGTTTAAATATAATTTATGCACCTTTTCAGTGGAGCAAAATATTTGTTTATATGTCATCATTTATCTATTGTTTCATTTTTGTTTAGTAATTAAATATAAAATGACTGAAGTCAATACTGAGCAGAGACAGTCTGTTTCAGGTTTGAATGCAATCTTCAGGCCATGTGTTTTGGATCAACTATTTATATATGCTGGTCAACTACATCTTATTCCTATTTGTTGTTTTGTCACTTTCACTCATTTTCTTGTTAATGGTAAGATCTCCATTACAATATTCTCAGTAATTTTTTATATATTTCTCAGTAATTTCATTAATACCCTCATCTTGTAATCACTTAAAATCTGCTGCATGTTTATATATCAGGGTTGCTGATAACTTTTTTCCACACCCCCTCATACATTTATGCAAACAAGAATAATCTGCGCCGATTTGAAATTTCTGATATGTTTTTTATTATTGCAATTTTGTTTAAATTGCCAAATAATTTAATACTAGCACCAAATTATTTAGACTATTTTCATTGTTCAGACTGTTGTCCTCAATTTTATTGCCATATTCACAACATTTCAGCTGTTATATGCTCCAGCCTTCTTCAGATGATATCTATTGCATAGCATGGTATGGCATGGTATGTGGAATTAGATCAATCTGTCTCACAGACTAAATAAAGGGTTCAGTTTGAAATTCAAAAAGATATCACCTGAAGAAGGTAGGAGTGTATAATGGCCAAAATTTTGTGAATATGACAATGAAGATGCCGACAATAGTCTAAATAACATAATTAGTGTAAATAGTTACAATATTTCATCTCAGGAATATAGTCAGATGTAGCACAAAATTATACATTGCCTAACTTCAATATTTACTATTTTCTATCAAACTGAAATCACATACATTGAAATTAACTCAAGTAGAATTTTTTCTTTGCAATAAAAATTGGCAGTTTGCTATTTTTTTTAAATTTTCTTACAAAGGAAAAACTCCCCCTCCAAAAAATTACTTGAAGATTTTCCTGAAGCTAAAAGTCATATATATATATTACAAAGTTCTGTGATAATACAGTGAACAGTTGCTTTTCACCTTTTTAAGAAGTCAGTTGAAAATTGTAATTTTTAGAATTTTTTTCTGTCCAACTATAGAACAAATGTAACAGCTAAGTATTTCTAATAGTTAAAAAAAATATCCTTTTGTTTTTAATTCAATATTAGTCTGTGTCTTATGATTAAAGTACTGGGCTCAGAAAAAAAGTTAAAAAATAATCTCTGACTACATAGATATACAAGACGTACGAAGTAGCATTTTTGATTATGTAAATTTTGCGTTTAAACTTGAATGTGATAAACTACAAATGGTATAATGGTATAGAAATAGTATAACTGTACAGAAATTGTATAATGTTCTGGTTTAGGAGTTTATAATTTTGGTAAACATGCTCAGATAGCTGTTTTACTGTTGAAAGAGCCAGATGCGACAATATGTTCTATTCTAATAGTTTCTGTTTATGCACTTCTCAGCTGTGGAACTCTCTTCCAATTTTTTGCTTCACTGCCGCCTAAAATCTCCAATAATTGAAATGAAATAGCAATCATCATCTACTGTCTTCCTGAAACTGTTCTTTTATTGTCCTTTCCCATCGTTTCTCTTCATAAAAGTCTTCTTATTCACTTTCACTCAGTAATACCCTTCACCCTAGTTGCACTTTGCTTGGGGTGAAATGATTAAAAAAAAGAAAAGAAAAGAGCTACAAAGCACAGGAAATTGTGGAGAGCTATGAACACCACATCTTGAAGTGACACATCACACAGAAGAAGAATTAAATTTTATCAAAAGTATGAAAATAATATGGTGAAAATAAATTTGAGGTAAAATTAATGTTTAATTATTTTTAATGACAAAGACAAAGTGTGAGTCTAATTCAAATTTTTTAAAACTTTTTACAGAGTGACGGATTTTAGAAGAAATATAAATTATTTCCAAGGGTCCATTATTCATCAGTAGAACAAGAAAGTACTTCTTATGTCAATCCCAGTTGCTATGACTAGAATCAAAAACATCTCTACAGAATTCCAATAATTCTGACTTCAGTGTTTTTTCTTCTAGCCAGTATGCAATGATGTCTTTTGATGCCAATTTCTAGAATGTGATATCTTTTTAATGGAATCATTTAGAAGAAAATGTAAATTATTTCCAAGTGTACTCTTTCACCTCCAGTAACCCCCTGAGTCCTAGTAGCATTACATCCTTGCTTGGGGTGAAATGAATAAAAAAAAAGTATAGGATCTCTTCTTTTATGTGCCCTCTCCCTTCAAGATTTCACTGATCATGGCTCTACACAACTTCTCGTCTTTTGTAGATCCTAATAAATTTAATCTTTTTTTTACATCTTCTAATCCTTGTCCTGCCAACCATTTGCACAAGCTCTTTAGGTAGCTTTCCTCTGTCCTTCATGACTAATATGACATGTAGGTGTCAAATTTTCCAAGCTCTAGAAATTTCAGCTGCCTCGTTCTGATGGTGGTTTCCTAAACATAGCTTAGATGTGGCATAAGGCTGAAAACATGAGACACCCAATGAGGATCAAACTCATTATTCAGCTATAATTGATCTCACAAGACAAATTTGCTAACCATTATACCACCAACTGTCTCTTTCTGATGCTATGTATCATTTTTTTTTAAAAATTGATTGATTTATTTATCTTTATTTATTTACTTAATTTCAATGTTAACTTTCCAAGAAAAAATATGGCAAGTTATGCCTTCCTTTATTCAATTGAAGACCAATTTGAAAAGTGAAAAAACCTACCCAACAAATGTCAGGACAATCAACTAGTAATGTCTAAACCACACCCACTTATGTACAGAAATACTTGCATACTGATTTACACTCACATTATATGATAAACCTTTGTATGAAAAATAAAAAAAAGAAAAGCTTACTGAATTATTTTTGTGGAAAACAAAAAAATTAGGTATTATTTTAGCTGACAGAAATGAGAAGAGAAAATGTCTGAAAATAAAACAAAAAGAATTTTTTTTACAATAGGTGTGTATGTATATACACTTACCATATAAAACTGTGTGTATATATATATATATATATATATATATATATATATATATATATATGTATATATAACTTGAACAGGTAAATATGATATAATTTATAATTTATAAAGAAGAAAAAAGTTGGTAACTGATATGAGATTATATAAGATAGATAGATATAAACAAAAGAAATTAAAAAACACTGAACTATGAAACAAAGATGTAAAAAGAAAAAAAAAGGTAAAACACATATGATCAGAGATTTATATATATATATATATATATATATATATATATATATATATATATATATATATATATATATATATATACATATATATGCATATATATATATATATATATATATATTGAGGCAAGTTTTGTTGAATAATTTAGACAAGTTTTGTCTGCTTATTTTCAACAGGATCCAATCTTTCCATATATATATATATATATATATATATATATACAGAGTGACAGATGAAAAAAGATCAGAAAATCAGTAGTAATCTCACTCTCTTTCATACACATACACACAGAGCTGTTTATTCCTCATATTAAAGTATGGCACAAGGCTTCAATAGAGGAGTACAAAGGATAAAATTCACTTTGCTTCTTTTATGTAGTGTGTTTCTTCAGGATGTCTATGATCAGGGCTCTCCACAACTACCTGTCATTTGTTCTTTTAATTTTCGACTTTTACCATCCCTCTTTGTTTTTGTTCTAGCCATTCCCGCAAACTCATTAAGTATGTTACACACCATTTCTCCATACTTTTCTTTCCATGTCCTGTGAGTGTTAAATTCAATAGACCATCTTTCCTCATCATGTGTCTGAGAATTTTAAATTGTCTCTTTATGATTGTAAATCTGGATTTCCTTTTTGTTCCTCTTTTGCTTTAAACTTCCACTTTAATGACATGTTCCGTCCATAGAATCATCAGCATCCTTCTGCAGAACCACATTTCTGTTGCCTCTTCATCTCCTCTTCATCTCTTAGGAAACTGTCCCACATTCACTACCATATAGAAGATTAGATATTTTGTAGCAGCACTCTTTTCTTTGTTTTTTAACAAAATATTTCTATCTCTTAATACTTTGCTTAGTTTCTGGAAGTTCTCTTTCACTATTTCTATATCCATATCACATTTTTTATTCTTTGCTATTTCTCTCATGTACCATGTCTCTTCAGGACATGGCCCTCCACAACTTTCTTTTATTTATAATTCTATGTTTGCCTCCTCCCAGTCCCTGTTTTTCTGTCATCCATTTACACACACTTGTTAGGCATATGACTCACTGTTTCCATCTGCCACTTTTACCTTCAGTGTCTCTTGTAAGTGTAAATTTCTCCAAGCCTTCTTTGCTTGTTATGTGTTCGAAAAATTTCAAATGTCTCTTTCTGATTTTAAGTACAATAAATAAAGATTGAGATGGATAAATTGTCATCTAAATTATGAAAAACTGAAAATGACACTGATATCTCATTTTAACAAATGTATTTCCCAAAATTACACTAAAATATCTTGAAATACTAAAGAGTAAATTTATTCAATAAAGTCACCATTGGCTTCAACCATGGCTTCCAGAAAACTTTGGAATCTCCTGCAACTTTTCTGGACAGTCTCCTTGTTTAAGTTGGTGAATTCTGCCATTTTACTTGCCTTCAGTTCATCTATGGTTTTACAAGGAGTTTTGTTAGTTTCTCATTCAACTGTGCCCCACAAATAATAATCAAAGAAATTACAGTCTGGGGAGTTAGATGGCCAGTTTTAAGGGGTGATGCAGTTGTTGAAATTGTCTGACAGCCA